>JAACJK010000127.1:0-114560 GCA_013368325.1 Ephemerocybe angulata
ACACGATATACTAGACCATAAAAGTGAGCATAATCAATATTTATATTTATACAACGTGAGATCTACGCACGTTCCGCTGCGACGGTATCCACAGTTTCACCTGGTGCTATGTTGGTGGTCCAAATCCAAGAGAGTTCAACGTTGCTCTGAGCGGGGGCATTAGGATCGTAAACAGAAGAGATGGCCTTAAGATCCTTTCTGGTGAGTGGCTTGAACAATGGGTATTTCTCCAAGGCATTCAGCCGTTGCAGTGCCCAGATAGCCTGGTCGTAGCGCTTGGCATGGTGCCTCATCGACTGTTCTACCTTTTGATGGCGTCGTAGCTTCTTGTCTTGCCACGCTGACCGGAAGCAAGTGTCTTCTTCTCGCGATAGAGGTGAGACTTTTGGGAAATGTCACTTCTAAGCGATTCGAGGGCCTCGTTCGCCTGAGCGACCCGCAATTCTATTTCCGTCAGCGCAGCAGCCTCCCTCCACGAGGGAGGGAATCGAAGCTAGACGGAAGGGGACAATCTCTTCCTCAACATCGCCCTTAGGATTGGGGAGCCAGGCTGCGTCGGAATCGGCGCAGAGCATTCACCATCTAGTTCGCAGACACAGAGGTCGCGTTCAACGAAACTTTTTCGCTGCATGGATTCCAGCCGATGGCCTCTCCAAATCTTCTTCGATCCCTCGTATAGGGTATTTAGGCGCAAGGCAATCGCCTCTCGCTTCTGCTCGAGCTGCATCTCTTCCTTAGTAGCCTTCTTCGACCTCTTCCTTGATTTTGCTGCCTTCGCCGAGGCAGCGCATTTTCGAGCTAGTGCTCGCGTCTGAAGCCTGTGCAAAGCGCCACCGTTAGACCGAATGCGACTTCACCAGAATGCTGCCTCTAACATACTGTGTTTCTTGAATCTCTATTGCAGATGCCACCCAGGTAGCCACACCCACAACCCCCTTGTCCTTTCTTTCATTCTTCATCAGTCGCGCTTGGACGGCGCCTCGGGCCTCCGCTTTTTGTGAGGCATCGTTAACCACAGGTCCCCGAAGCGGGCATTCAGGTCACAGAACATACCTTTCTTCTTGTGAGGCATGAATACGTCCATGGCGACAGGCTTACTTGGGTTGGCTGTTCTGGCTTCATCTGCATCCATCATCTGTTGGGCCCATGTATCTCTCTGCTCGGGTGACACGGCGCTGTCCAAGCGGTCAAACGCACCGGATGCGTCCTTCAAGTTTTTTTCGGCCTTCGTGCATTGCTCATTGAGAGTCTTAACTAGTATGGGAGGAGGAGATTGAGGCGACGGTGTTCTGAATAAGGAGAAGACGTACCCATTCCCAACAGCTTATTCCAGTTCATGTCCTGCATGCACGCGTCCAGAGTGTCGGCTCGATGTGCCCAAGTCATAGACCTCGTCGAGTTGGCTGCTCCGTTGAGAATCGACCAGAGCGACTCCATGATTTCCCCACTAATTATAGCAGCGCCAGGACGGAAGGTAGGCGCAAAGCGGGCGAGGCACTCTTCTTGGTGGCCATGGACATGAAATAGACCCACGAGAAAGACAATGGACACGTTCTCGTCGACGTCGAGATATTTAGTCCTGGCAACACGGTCCCAGAAGTGAACGCAATATTGACACCCAACGTCGTAAGCAAAAAGGGTTCCTTCCATATCCTTTGCAGCCGTCGTCTCCAACGCCTGACACAGAGCATAGTCCGCGTTGACTTGCCTTTCGGAGGGTAAGCTGAATGCTTCGGGTGCGAATTGGTTGAGGCATACCGTTCTCCCTTCTGCATGTCCACCACGCCACAGGGGCACCAGCATCCATGGCGCGCACAGGCAGAGCCGAATAAGCCGGTCGAGTCAAACCCTGGCTTCTCTTTGTTTTTGTCTATAACACTTTTAAGCTCAGAACAAGTTAGTTCCTGGCGCATTCCATGAGCTTACAATGTTCAGTAGAGAGACCATACATAACGCACTTCTAATTCTTCTCTTATACTCTTGACGGCTTCGTCGTAACGCGTTTTCTCCGTTATGAAGGCAAGGCCTTCCATCAGTCGCAAAATCTCTTCGTAGTGTTCTCGCTCCTGATGGTCTAGAACAAAATTCCCGTCTCCTGTCAAGAACCGCCAAAAGCGCCATCTATAGCTCCATGTCAGAAGTCTGTCGCATCTGTAGGGGCTAATAGTTCCTTACAGATTCCCAGACTTTTTGTAATCTTTTGGGAGGTTGATCTCAGGCTGGGGGCAGACGGCACACCAGAGGGCCAGTTCTCCCTTCCCAGGCCTCGTTTTCGAAGGAGTAACGCCGAATCCCTTGTGCTTCATGGAAATGAGGTAGTTGTACTGCTGCCAGACTCGAGCGAGAAGACGACTGGGATCCTGCGCTCTCACCTTAAGCCACTAGCACGAGAGGTGGAGAGACACTGCGATAACACACCGGAATGGACGTCGGAAAGATAGAATTCGTCGTACGCTGTAGTATATCACAGTACCGCTCTATAGATACATGGGCGGCAACCTGAGGGGGTAGTGTGACATGATTGAGAGGAGGGCTTCGTCGCTTAAAGAACGTTCGGTCGCACCTTCATTAAATGGAAGTGCTCGAGAAGCGCAAACGTGAACACGGTCTTGGTATTTTTTTCAGTCGCTGGAAAGAGACCGGCCTTCAATAGCTGTATATCCTTGCTGTCAGCTCCAGGGCACTTGCATGCGTGTATGGGGACTCTGTGGATGCCGTTGACGTGGACGATAGTCATCACAAGCCCATCTCCAAGTGTACCCTTCGGCGGTCGAGCGCCATAGGAGAGGTCGTCCTTGAACTCTTCCCCCGTGGGTTGAGTTTGGGCAGTGAGGATAAGGATTTGCTCCTCTAATGCAAACCTGGATTCCTTGTACTCTGGGCAAGCGTCACCATCGTGCCCAAGACACATTATAGACCCCGTCTGCCAAAGCCACGACTTTTGCCAGATCGTACCCGTCCAAATTTCGATGCGATGGAGAGGGTTCTCCCTATGCTCAGTACGAGCGCATAGACGGCAGAGCAATGGCCTAGATGCACAGTCTAAGCAGCGTACAACACCCTCCGAAGATCTACAGCGGGTGCAGATGGACACTCGCCGGCCCTCAGACTCAAGGATGGCGTATAAGTATTCAGAGCATCGACCATCGTGCCATTCACGCATATACTCATGCGTCGTCTACAAGCCATTATTCAGTTAATGCATAAATAAGAAAGAGGAGACGGGAGCCAACCTTTCCCTGGTTGGCCTCGGAGCCAGGGTGCCGTTTGAGCAAATCATCTTTATAGGCGGGGTTTTCTTCTTCGTCGCTGCTGTCGTATCCGTCTTCTTCGTTGTCGCCATAGTGCCCAAAGTCGCTGTTACCGCCCCATTCATCGGCGTAATCTGGAGCAACGTCATCCTGGCTTTCATTAATCGTCGATGGTGCCAGTCCACCTCCTGGCGGTTCGAAGGTGGGTTTCAAGTTTGGGACCGGCACCATCTTGTACTTGGGGCCGCTGCCTTTCGAAGGTTTGACCTGGACAAGGTCGGAAATGACGACCGATCGGTCTAGAATGACGGCCTTCTTTCCCAAAGATCTGCTGAGACTCATGGCAGGATAGGAATTGATAAGGGAGGGTGGGGAGATGGGGACGACTGAGAGGGATGGGGAAACGCCGCGTCAATGGCAAATTCGGCCCGCCCAAACCGCCGTCTTGATGCTGCTTACATATGCACATCAGCAATTCGGCTGTCGACGTAATCGTGCTCACTGAGCAAGAGGGCAAGCCGTGCTCTTGTAGATGCGCCCAACGCGGCATGAACACCCAAACCGAGAGAATAAATGCGAGGTAAGGCATTTTTAGCAACAAAAGTGGCTGATATGCTCACTTTTTCACGCAGACACGCGTTTATGCTGAATCCTCGAACCAAGATCATCGTAGGCCGAAGTTTGCTTGTTAGGAGACCATCACCCTAATTATAAAACAGTGTGTCGCGATTCAAAGTGGTTGTCAATGTGATTCAGGGTTTCGATGATTGAGTCAGAAGTGTAGAGTATAATACATGGATGAATAGCGCACTACTTGAGAAGTTAATGTCCAAGGGACTCGTAATGAGGTGCTAGAGGTTACCATCAAGAAGCTGAGCTGAGGAACGTTCGATGTGCGAGTGAAATTGGCGAATGGCACTAGGCCCGTGCTGCGAACTCTTCCACGCCGTGTAGGTCATAGGTTGAGTACAGCTCTTGCCCTTTTCGATGTCTCGGAGTCGCTTGGAGTACCAGGCTTCGCGACGACCAGTCCAGTGCCCGTAGTTCTCCCCGCATTCCTCCTTCTCGTAAAACCTTGCTGACGGCCACCAGGACTTCAGTGCCCGCTGCTTTCCATCGCCTAGCGTCGATTAAGTTCAAAGAAAAATATATCAATGAGGAGGTGACTCACCTGACACACATTCGTATACTCCACAAACAAGATCCATCTCAATTGTTGTCAGCGCATCGTCTGCGTATCCTGCGCCCGGCAGGCGAATAGTATGAACTGCGTTTGAATGGGAAGGGGCCTGGGTTATATTTGACAGTCCCAAGGTCGAAAGCGCTAGCCGCCAGACGATTCCGCCACGCTTGAGAGCGGCCTGCATGTTTGATCGGCCTAGGAGGATAGTCCTCTGATGAATGTAGCTATCATAATCTTGCTTCGAGAAGACATGATCAAACTTCCTTTGAGGTATCTCCAGAAGCAGGGGCGCGCTGAGTGGCCTCTGAGGTGAAGTGACTGGAAAGAAGGTGCGAAACCCGATACCTCGTTGAGCGAAGTAGAAAGCCAGATCCTCGTTGGTGCAAGATTGGGATAAACGGCAAACGATTAGCGCCGAGGCTGCAAGGGGAACGCCAAACCTCCAAGAATGGATGTTGTCGGGGTCATCGAAAATGAAGTACTGGGAAATCTGATCATATGCATCCGTTTTCGATGCCTGTGGAAGCGGGACCTTGCGAATCAGTGTGAATCGAGGGGATAGTCGCACAGGAGTGGTGCAGTCGTCTCGAAGATCCCAGGTACCCGGCCAAGTTGGTTGACTGCTGGAGATAGAATTGAAGAAGTGCTGGACAGACTGGTAATGAGCTGTCGTGAACCAATGCGCTTCCGGGTCGATAGCACCCCCGTATCCCAATAGCCTGATAATGAGATCTTTCCCGCGGGATGTCCTCTCGTAAACCGGAATGGCTGCGCCAGGGAGGGGGTGGCAATAACCGTAAAACGGTCCAAAGCTTTCTTCAGTCTGCAGCGAGAGATCGCATGTCATCCTCGAGTATGTTTCGGCATCGATGAATAGATCGCTTGGACGATCAACTTCTTGATATGAGACTGTCGGAGGAAGGGAATGGGGTTCGGTTTGCGTCAATGTCGCCTCGAGGTCAGGTGGTAGAGGTTTTGGATTGATGTCGAGGACTGGGGGCTCCGAGTTGTTAATGGGGGGCATCGTCTCTCCGTCGACATTGGGCGATTTTGGGCCAACCGGTTGCATGTCCAGATGCGTCGGAGGTCGAATGTCATCGTCTTCCTCGTCGCTGTCTGGATCATCGTCTCCGAATTGGTCGCAACAATCCCATTCGTTGTAGAAAGGATCATATCGCGCTTGCTTCGTGCCATAGCTTAGCAACGTATCTGCCCTCCATTTGGCTGAAACTGGGATCCGCTCGTATTTGGAAGGGTCGCTTTCAGACGGCCACCATTCGAAGACCGGCGCAGACGTGGTAGGAGGATCCCGTAATCGATTCTCTCGGCGCTGGCGAGCCACTGGCGTTTCCTTCTCCAGTATTTTCTTGTGCTTCTCCTCCCTTTCTCGGAAGAATGCAACCCAAGTGGGTTCTGGATGTGGAGCCGGAGCCGTGGGCAATTCAGAGTTCGGGGGCGGGAGCGGAGCCAGCAACTGCGAATCAACTAGGATGCCAGGTGGGCAAAAGCTTGCGACATACTTGTCATCCACGGCTGCAGCCTTCTCTTTGGGACCCCAGCGATACCACACAGGTATACCGTTGTCGATGAACCATTGAAGTCTCGGTTGGCCTGGCACGGGATTGAGGAGGTCGAGGATGCAACCTACACGCCGATTCTCCGGCCGATGATCGCACACGGGGGATGAGAGAAGGTCGTCGATCCATGAAGGCTTGAGTCCGGACGATTCCAATACGCTACGCCATTCCGGATACCCTTTACCCTTCCTCTCGGTCGGGTCGAATGGCGTCTTAGCAGCCGCTATCAAGAATGAGAGCGCCGCGAGCCAGACTAGGAACCATTCGCGTGCCTTAAGCACTTGAGATTTGAGGACTTTCTTTGAGCTGTACATCTCGTTATATCCTACAGCGTTGGGAAGGAAAGGGAGGACACACGGGAGATGGTACTTTCCACGTAGCACCGTTACTGCGTCGTACAGCTCCCTCTCCAACTTATTCCAGTCATTTTCGTTCGGAAGGCTGTACCCGTGCGACCTCCGACTATTATCAGAGAAGTGCAGGACCGGAGGCAGCGTCGACAAGACGGAGAGGAAGGGTCCTGGGCGAGAAAGATACCAAGGGTTGACGGGAATGAAAGCGATCCAGCCAAACGCCATCGACCAAGGGTGAGGGTGGACGAGATCTTTGTATCGGATGCTGGATTCTATAGCGCCCCCGGGCGTAAAAGGGTTGGTGATGCCGTCGAGCTTGGGCTCCAGGTGGAGGTGGGCGTCAATGAGACTATTAGGGGAGTAATAAGTCTCCCCGTTTACATCTTGAACGCGTCCAAGCGCAGGAGCGATTTCCATTTATGTCCAGGATATGAGGTAGATAGCAGATTCGAATGACCCTTCAGAGAGTGGAAAGTAGTCTCGAAGTTCGAGGTTAACTTGGGATCATCTTTGCTACCAGTGTGTGGCTGTGTGATTCCGTTGTGGCCTGTATTCTCCATATTCTCCACGCAGCTTCTCCTCGTACCTCCACCCCCCGTACCCTAAAGTCGTCTGAGTTGCTGCATTTCGATTTTCGATTCAGCCTCTCTTCGATATGTCCCGTCAAAAAGGTGGAGAAACGACTGAAGTTGAAGACCGCCTGTACCAATTCAAGTTGTTATCAGGAACTTGCGCGAATGAGCGGTAGATCGAGTGGGGACATCGACTTGGTCAAGACTGAGCGAGTAGGCACGAAGTATGTGTGCTAACGGATGCCGGGCATTGCAGTGTAACCTGGCGTCTGTTTCGCCTGAGGGTACGCACACCCTACATTCGTCGTGATTGGTTGCTCATCTCGCTTAGGTTCTCTCGAAGACCAGATGGGCTCTTTCGGAGATGCCCACTTCGACAAAGGCGACGATGTATATGGAGAACCCAGAGCCCAGGGTTCTTCAAGTGCAGGCTGAGAAAGTCCAAGGACATACTGCGACGTCTTTCTCACCAGACAATCGACTCCCTATCTGGCGCAGTTGGCAAGCTTGCGCCCAGCAACCCCATGATCTTATTCACCAATGTCGTGAACCAAGTTATGGCCTATGAAAACCTCGCCTCGGTCATTGTTCAAGCTCTGCGATATGTCACCAATATGGGCTTTGATGGTCTGGTTCTCGTGATTCTGGACACTCTTTCGGATGATAGAAAGCGTCGCTTGAAGACATACGGTGTTAACATCGCCGACTGGCTGCAAAGTTCGTAAATCACTGGCTTGAATATCAAATCAGCTGACATCTTTCTAGGTTTGGCTGGCTTCACAGGGATGCTCTTCCGCCGATACAACACCGACTTGAAGCCTGTCCTCAAGTATGTGGTGCATCGGTTGCATGCTGATGTTACATCGGATATCACCACTCTGAAGGAGCTGATTTGGAAGATGGCTGGTATCAGGAAAAGCAGTGGAGCTCAAAAACCAGGAGGAACGGAGTGCGAATGAGGAGGCTGAGAAGGGACTGAAGGCTGCCTTGACTGCAAAGCGGGAGCCGACTGCTCTGGCACCCGCTGGAGGAATTGTTTGATGCTGCGAGGAAGATTGCGCCTACTAATGCAATCAAAGTCATAGGGTGCGTCGTGTAGTCGTTCTTTTAGGACCCTTTCCAACATTTTCCCCAGTCCCGCCTTCTACTTGACGTTCTGGCAACTCTCCAACTACGACCTCGCACCCCCCAATGCTTACGAAGCCGAGAGCAACCTCCTCCGCAGCCTGAGCCTAGAGGAAGATCAAAAGTTTACTATGGCGGATCGATTCAGCAGACAAAGCTAAGCGTGCGACGGCTGGCCAACACAAGGCTAAACGTGACCGATACAACGAGTACATTAGACTTCCATCACGGGAGTGCAAGGAGCAGATGATTGCCCGGGCATTTACCATGAAGCGGTTGGTTGGCCAAGGAAAAGGTTGACTGGTTTGCGCACTTTGGCTCGCGAATTTGCACATCGAAGAAAGCGTGCACGTCGCTCCTCGGCATCCTCAAGCTTGCCTCGAATAAGAACACGTCGATTAGAGGGCTCACGCTGGAGGACGACGGGGAGGACGACAAGCTTGCCTCGAATAAGAACACGTCGATTAGAGGGCTCACGCTGGAGGACGACGGGGAGGACGAGAAGATCGACGGGGAGAGCGGGGAGAGTGCCAAGCGCGCGGTGCAGAAAATCTGAGGCGCGGTCTTACCATTCTGGTCCATGGTGTTTGGTGGAAACGCCGAGTCGGTCAATGACGCAAGTCTGCCTTCCCTCCTCAGCCGACGCATCGCATCTTGGCCCGTGGCTTGTTCTCATCGCACCCGACGACTGGACTTCTCGCTGTAGATTTGGCGGCGGGGGCGAACGTGGCTAACAGCAGTATGGCCGCTGTCTGACCGCTGTTCGACGGCTTGCTCAGAATTAGCGATGTTAGGCCGTTGACGAGGGCTGAGCTGCGCAAGGAGTGGGTGTGGACGAGGGTGTGTAAGCTTTGGAGGAGCATTACTACTACGCTTCAGGTTGATGAGCAGGCCGAGATTCCGGAGGATTTGCTCAGAGCTTGGGAGACGATCGTGGTTGGAGGAGTCTGGGGATGCGGCGTCGGAGGCGGACTTTATAGAGAAGGTTATAGAGGTGCTTGTGGGCATCCTGGGTACCAGCAAGATTCCGTTCCCATCGTCCGACGCGTCTTCCTCATCCTCGGTTGCGTCGCTCGGGAAGCATACCAAGCACGAGTTGAAGTTTTAAGGTTGTCAAGGCGCTGTGCTCGACTGTCGAGGCTGTTGCGTCGAAGGAGCAGCTCGCGGGAAAACCGCTTCATTGTTCGCGTGCCTCGTGAACCCGAAGAACGTCGTCGAGTGGACTACGAGAGCGTGGATAGCTCGGCACCGTTCCCGCTTCCTTTGGTGTCGCCCGTTAGTCCTGTAAGGAGGAGGAGGAGGACGAGCTCGACGAATTTGAGCGCGGAGTGGGTCGGCGAGGGGGCTTGGGGTGGGGTTGGCGCCTGGGTTGGACGTGATGGAAAGTCCGTCGAAGGGGAGGAGGGTTTCGGCGGTGGATGAGGGTGCGAGGGATGGGGAGGAGAGGGTGAGAGGTTGTGAGTGTGGCGGAGCGGATTGTGACTGCGAGTGCGGGGGCTGCTGCTGCTGTGCAGGGTGGGAGTGAGGAGGGGAAGAAGAGGGGGAGGAAGATGAAGGAGAGGATGGGGGCGAAGAAGAGTGGAGTTAGGAGGGACGCTTCGCCGGCTGAGAGCTGGCGAGCAATTGTAGTAAGGGGAGTGGGGGAAGCACGAGTTCGGATGATGAGAGGTGGATTGGGGATGCGTTGATTCCGTTCCCGAGTGTTGAGGTGGGGGGTGGGCAGCAGGCTGGGGAGGGCGAGGAGGATGTGGAGATGATTGTCGTGAAGAAGAGGAAGAGGATGTTGGTTATGGATGCTGTGCTTTTGCCGCCTGTGGGGACTGCTAATGCGAGTCGGAGGAGGAAGTTGGAGCATGCGAGTGCAACCCCGGATGTGGTGGGCGCTGTTGCGTCGACTTCGGAGCTTAGGACTCCGCCTCCGCCTGCGAAGCGGGTTGTGTCTGCCCCGGAGTTGGAGTGCAGTAAGAGGAAGAGGAAGAGGAGTGCGTCGATTGTGATTGGGCCTTACCCTGTTGCGGTCGATGTGCAAGGGGAAGATCCTTTCGATGCGGACGTTGCCACTTCTTTGCCTGCGTTGAAGCTTCCTGGGCTTCCTTCCCCCACTGCGTCGGCTGCCGCTGAAGAGGGGGAGGAGGAGGTCAGGGGGAACCCCTCGATCCCGACGGTTCGCGCGCAACACATCACTCACGCACAGGGCTATCGAGCTTGATGCCAAAGGGCCGGGAAGCGAGGGCGAGGATGCCGAGGGTGTGGGCTGATCGTCGAGGGCAATGGGGAGCGAGGTCTGTGCGGCTGATATGACGAAAGGTGAGTACGAATCCTGTCCTACGCAACATACGATGCTCACATCGCTTCGTTCCTCCCAGCGCTGCAGGCACCAAGGCCTTGTCGTCGCGGCCCCAACCCGACGTCCGTCCATTCTTGACGATGGGAGGTCCGTGTTTCGATGTTCGAGGGTGTGCGCTGCATGCTGACATGCTCGTTTCGGCGGCGAAGTATTCGACGTGCATGGGCGCAAGTCGTTGGACGCGAGGACGACGGTCTGGAAGGTCTTGGGGTGACGGTGCGGGCGCAGGAGGGTTGATTCTGACGACGGGGGCCAGGTAAGTGGTATTTCGAGCTGATGTGTATTGTGCTTACCTCTGATAACCCAGATCTATCTCGTTGCTCTGGACGGCGTGGCTTGCGCCCGTCGTCACCTCTACTCGTCGGTGCCGGGTGTGTTGCAGCCGTTGGGCTCGTGCACGTCGACTTGAAAGCCCGTGCGAAGGATGCGAAGGGTTTGACGTCGTCAGACGTGGCGAACGAGGCTGATTCGGAGTCGGCGCGGTGATCTGCGCAAGAGGCGAAAGAGGTCAGCACCGTTTCGCGCATGAGTATGTCGTACTCACCTGTCCCGCTCTCTTCAGATCCCACCTTCCTGCCGATGTTGCGGATGGTGCCGTCGGTGTGAGGCGCGCTCGAGGGCTCTTGCCGTTGTGAGAGATGACGACGAGACTGTAGGTCCGGGCTGGAATGTGAGAGGTGAGTGGCGGCTAGGATGTGCGCATGTCGTGCTCACCTTGCGCATTTCCAGGGCGTACGCGTCGTTGCACGCGACGATGAGGGTTGGGGCCGCGTGAAGGGACTGGTTCCGACGACGAGAAAGCCAGGTAAGTGACGATTCGGACTCGTCGGTATCGTGCTCACCTTGTTCATAGGTCTACCTCGGCGCTCTAAACGGTTGCGCCAGTTCGTCATTTGCAACGATCCTCGATTTCGTTCGAGGGGCGTGAGCAAGCGTGAGGGTCTTGACGTCGTCAGACGTGGCGAGCGAGGGTGATTCGGGTCGGCGCGGTGAATCTGCGCAAGAGGGATCTTATTGCTACCCCTCCCTTCTGGGTTCAGGTGTTCGTTTGCAGTCGTTGTGCCCATAGCACGTGGGAATATGTGCTGCCGCCGTGTATAAAATCGCGGCGCGAGCGCTTGCACCTTTTTATCTCTCTCTTCTTTACCACCATCATCTCCTCATACTACCCATCCTCTTCAAAACACAACACCACCTCCGGCCTTCATCAAGATGGGCAACTCAATCTCTGGGCTCGTTCCACGGTAAGTCGTCCTCATTTACGACTCTTTTTCTTGTTCCTCATGTCCCGTCACCAACCTCTCATAGCTCCACCGCCCTTTCGAACTTTGAAGGCCGAAGCACCGGCAGGACTAGGAGCGAGGTGACGTTTGAGGCGTCGGCGGGTTTACTTCGGGGCGTCCGGTACGTCCCTTCCTCATCCTCCTCCTCCTCCCCCCAAATCCCACTGCCATTTGCGCCTAACGCGAACATCGCTCTAGGTTCAGTGGCCGTGCGATATCCGAGTCGTCTTACGATGGTCCCGGCGTTCCACCTCGCGCTGCGGTAGCCATCGAGCACAACGTCGAGCGCGTCGCCCCCTTCCCCAACATCGTTGACATCGCCTCCACCCAGCAAGTCGCGATCTTTCTCGCTGGAGCGGCGATCGGTATCGGTGCCCACATCCTCATCCGAGCCTCCGGACCTGCCGCTGCGTTGGCATGGGCCAATCGACTTGCCCTTCGACGCTTCGCCCAACCCCCTCCCACCAACCCAGGACGTGTTCGCCGCGGCACCGCTGGCCAGAATGGAAACACCTTTCCAAGCATCCTGATTAACCTCGCAACTCGCTTCGGGTTTGTACCCCGCAACGCTGCAACTCCCCGCGCTTCTCGCCTCGACGCTGGCCGCTAAATTCGACGACCTCCACCCGATCGCGGATTTTCCTTTCCTTCTTCCATGGACCCATCCCTTCCTCCTTGTACCTTTCCTCCGACTCCTTTCACGCAACACCGTATCCACCCATTCATTCCTTTCTCGTTATCCCAACGCTATCCCAACGCTATCCCAATTCGCTCTCCAAATCGCTATCCACCATTCATTCCTCTCTCGTTATCCCAACGCTATCCCAATTCGCTCTCCAAATCGCTGTTGTCGTCATGTAATTTTACGCTATCTCACCATTCTTGTTGTATATTGATGTCCGGGTTCTAATGTATGTTATTTCTACTATGTACATATGTATCTTCAATCCCACCTTCGTTACTTCTCGTCTGTCCTTGCGCAAATCCAGCGCGAATCACTGGGACTCGGAGGCACTCTGCAAACCACCCAGTCGTGAGGTGGGTATCCAACGGGACTTGTATGTCAATCTTACCTCAGTTTTCTAAGGGGCCGGAGTGGCAAATCCGAGGCACAGCGGCAAGCCGCTGAGCTGATCCGCTAGGACTACATAGCGTATGGAGCAATCAGGTGCCTTTGTAATCACCTTTCTGGCACATGTAAGTAGATCCGGGATCTTCAGTGACCCGGCCGAAGAGGAACCCCGAGTCCTATGTAGGCCGAGACGCGGAAACGGCGAGTCGCAAGTTGAATCGTCTGAAAAGGCGTTATTATGCATATTAGATAGCACAAATATACGGTTGAAAATATCGCCCTGAGTAGATCCTCGAAAGGAAATCGAAGAGCAATCTGCCTCCCTTGGTATCACGGTGGAACGGTGTCTGGCGGTTGGCTTTACTGAGAAACCGGGGTTGACCAACAAGGGAAAGCATCCTTCAGCACCTCAGATCCCCTGGTCTTCACGACTCCGTTACCCAGCTGCCAAGAACTTTCATTTGCATCTCAAAAAACTCTGGATACACTAGCGCTAAAACAGCGCCTATCAAGGCGTTCGTTTCAAGGAGCCAAAACTCACAGTGGAATACTGTAATTGGACTGGGTGATCACAGGAACGAAGTTACATGTACAGAGGGTGAAATACAATATAGTATAGCCTACCATGGTTCTTCCAAGCTGCATGAATGACCAGAACCATCGTCTCTAGTTCAGCAGGAATTCCCCATGGAATATCTTGAACGGTGTGAAACTCAACAGGCGGACCACCCCCCATTTCGCAAAGTATTGTCTTTGCATATTCTGCGTATTGACGACCCCTCCTGCTTGTCGACACCGGCCTTAGCAGATAGCGGACCCATCCGTATGTGGAGAACGGGAGGTATGTGGAGAACGGGAGAACGTGTGAATCACAGAGAGCGACTCAGAGGGGTAGGATACCTTAGGAAGCAAATTTGCCCATATGGGCTGATCCACGGCCACGCCCATTTGGAAAATGAGGCCATTGCCTATGTGACCCCAAATTGGGTCAACAACATTTGTGTTTTGATGGTCCCACTTTGGCCCCATTTGGACAACAATGATGGTGTAACTTGGCTCCCAATTTGATCATAGCTGATGCGCATACCTGCTACCACACCTGGTAGGAGTACGGGTTTTGGCTATGATTGGGGTATGGCGATACCTCATACGTGGTGGGCGCACGGTTGGCGGTTCCTCACACCGTCTCAGTCCCGTCCGGAACATACTGGTTCTATTATACACGGATTACTGAGCAACAATATAAGGAGTAGTTTTTTGCTGATATTGCTGTCCGAGTAAGCCCACCAATGGCGATACCGCTCGCCGATTCCAATTAGACGCCCGTCCAAGCCCCTATCGGCTTTCCACGTGCAGGAGGAAACACGTGCGGGGGACGCCGCAAAGGGTGATGTGATGCAGTCGTGTCTCTTCGTGCCAACGTTCATCGTCCTCATCGTTCCATTTCTCTTCACATTCCTCACATTCTCTCGACTGCACTGCTCTAGACCGAAACTGGGCGAGCGCATGCACGACAGCTAGACCACGGATCCCAATATATAAGCACACCATCTTCCGATAGAGACCATGGAGCCATCGCAAGAAGGAACAGGAGTGGGAGGAGGAGTGGGAGGAGCTGCTGCACCTGTGGCGAGCATGGCGGTTGTTCTCGAGCGAAGCGGATTCCGTTGGGATGCTCGTCCCCTCCGCCTCGCTCATCGTCCCCTTCTACGGCCCTACCACCACCAATCATCACGTACGTTTCTCCTCCATGGTCACATTCGATACATACTGGGAACCTGACGTATCTTTCATATGTGTGTAGGTTTGTGTGTGCAGGCCCATCAGGTCCAAGCGCCCCACCCTTAGCTTTACTTTCGACCTCCCAGTCGACGACCCCAGGCTGGTTCACGGCGTTGGCTGCTCCAAAGTCCTGGATCTGTTTCCTGAGGAGGGTGTAATTGCGGTGCCTATCTCGGGCCCGCCTACAGGGGAGATCGGTGCAGGTGCAGATTAAACATCGACGACCCTGGGCACCAACACCAACACGAATGTGAACTCGAATGCGAACTCGACGACAGCGCCTATATCACCCGCCCAGTTGCAAGACTGGGACGACGACGCCAACTCTGCTATAGGCCTCTCCGAATCACCAATCTTCACTTCCTTGCATCTCCCTCCCACTGAAGACGTTCACCAACCCAACCGACACTGCCCATTGCTATGCCGATGACAGTCACCCCTCCCGCCCCACTTGAACTCGAAATCGCACTTCCCCCTCCCGTTCTACCCTCACCACCTGCGCTCCCAGCTGCGTTCACAAGCTCGACACGGAGCTCGACGGCGAGGAAGAGGTCATACTTCTATGCTTCTCGGTCGCCTCCGACTTCGAGGGCTCTTCAACGTTGACGTCTGCTTTCGCACCGGCTGTCGACTGGTGGGCTAGGGCTGTGGTGGGGAGCGAGGCGATGATAGCGACGACGCCGCTTGTGTGACCTGTTCCGCTTCTGGCGGCGAACGGGAGGCAGGGTGGGGAGGGTGCTTATGTGGGGGCGTTGTAGAACGGGGTTGTGCGTTGAATGATGAATCCTCACCGCCTTGACCTCTCTTGGCGGTGGGGATGCAGGGAGGAGGCGAGGTGGAGGAGGGCGGGTACGATTGGATCGGGGATGGGGAGGCGAGGTGGGCGAGGAGAACTGCTGGGATCAAGCTGGTATAGGACAAGGGGGATGTGGATGGGAAGTATATGTTTGATGTTGATGCGGAGAGGGTACGGGACCTGGCCCTGTGGGATGGGGGCAGGGTGAGTGAAGCGAAAGGGTGGGAGTGAGCAGGAGTAGGGGGTGGGGGATGAAGGTTGAGTGTGAGGTTGTGGTTGCTTGAGGTTTGGGGAGACTATTGGAAGATCTGGGCGGAAGTGGGGCGGGAGGCTTTGGGGGGAAGCGAGTCGGGAAGTGAGTTGGTTCTCTTGGATTTGTTTGTGTTTTGGAGTATAGGGCATCGTCCTTCCTTGGTTCGCGCTTGTTGTGCGTCGTCCGGCTCGAAGTCGGTCTTCTTCCTTAGTTATCTCGAGCGTGCGTTCGGTCGTTCGCGCTGACGCATGTGTTCGAACTACGACTCTCCGTCTCTCTTTCTTTCAAGGAGCTGTCGTTCAGTTTTCTCTTGCATCGCCGGTAGCGTCCTCCAGGCTTGCGAGCATGCGCTATGCATGGCGGGCCAGCGTCCATACTCTCGCCTCCTCTGATCTGTACATGGCGGGATACGATTCCGGGCTTGGGAGCCCGTGGATGACGAAGTTCGGTCTGGGTGATACACGGGGGTAACACGATGGAGGAGAGACGTGATGGAGAGATTGTGGTGTCCTTGGTGAGCAGTGGACTGTGCCGCGGTGCTTGAATTCCTACCTTCGATCTCGCTTATTCGTGTTTTTCCTGGGATGATGGGCGTCATCTCTCTCTCTGTTAATCTCCTCTATCCATCCTTTCTTCTCTTTTTGCAATCTCTCGAGCCGCAGGTACTGATGATCGTTTCATTTCCTTAGAACCGGTGATGCGGGCTTCTCCTGCTCTGGGCGATCTTACTGGTGAGCCCCTCGCGTTATTCTTGATTTTCACGATTCGCCCGGTTTATGTTCCGTCGTCGCTTTCTTTCTCGCGGGACCGACTGAGCATCGCGATATTTCTGGTCTCATCTCGAGGGAGACGAGGGCCGAGGCTGTTTGCGCGATGACTAATCTTCTGCGTACTCCCTACGAAATCCATGCTCGACCAACGCCAAACCAACGCACCGCGTGGCGTCCTGTTTTTGGTGGTATGCGCTAGGGGGCGAGCATGTGCTCCTCGGGGGTTCGTCGCCAGTGTTAGTGTTCGCATCGGCGCCTCAGACTCGACCTTGATACATGGCTGTGGCGCGCACTGCGTCGCCGCTCTCGGTACTCTTTATTGTTGTAAAGGTAAATGAAGGGGCCTTCGTCGTACTCGCCAGGTTCCCGTTAGTTCGTTTCAATATGTGCAGGCGGGGATTGGAAGTGTCTCGCTTTCTAGGTAGGAAAATTCAATGTTCAAACCTCATATGTATGGCCTTGATAAATCTCGTTGCCGACAGTAAGCGTAACGCGTCTCAGGTGAGCGAGGATGATGTCCCGGCTGCGACCGCCCTCCATTCCCAACCATACGGCAACCGCCCAACCTTTGACGCATACCGACGCTAGACCTGTAACCGGTCGCCTATGCGCCAAAGGGCTCGATAGCGTCACCGTGCAGCTCCCGTCATCGTAATACACTCCCTGCGATCATCTTTCTCCAAATCTCATTGAGCTGCACATGATAGAACACAGGGAGCAACAGCATTATCAATTTCAATCCCTTTTGCGTCTACTGAAGTAAAGATATCCGAGCTTGTTAAGTGCAATCCTCCACAGAGCTATTTTGCGCTCAGTAAGGGGTCAGGACGGGGCACCACGGACAAGCTCGCTCCGAGTCTGTCTCGCTATCTTCCTTCCCGGACTCTATGAGGTCACTGTTAGATGCGATGGTGTGCAGTCCGATTTTATCGGACTCACCACTTGCGCTGGGCGTGCCCAAAGGCAGGGCCGCGGTTGCGGAAACGGATAATGCGAGGGCAATAGCTGCCACAAATATGGTGAAGCGCATTCTGGTTTGGTTCAGTATGAAAGTTGAATAGCTTGCAGTGCTGTTGGGTGGATGACAGACCTTCAATACGTTGCCTCCACCTTTATACACTGGTTGCGGACGGTGCTTTTCGTCGAACGCAATGCTGCAGAACGAAGACTTGCCTGAAATTATGATTAGTTGATGGTACGAGTACAGGTTCGACTTGGGTTGTCTGGAATCAGATTTGAAGGTCTACAGGTCGTCGAGGGTGTGATGAGGCTGATGAAGATCACGAATCGTGAGGAAGGCACTGCATTTGCATTTTTGGTTCATTTCCCGAGGAATTAGTGGCTGTTGCTGAATCACCACCGAAGAGGGTACATCTTCTAGCAACACTGCCAATTCAGGGAGGGTGAGATGAGCAATACATTTCTAGTCTACAAGCTCTGCAATAATATAAATTTTAGACTATTAAACTCTTTTGATTGAGCGCATATATCCCTTCCTAGCGCTCGACACCAGAATGCATCAGATATCAAACGTACTTTGCACTAGGTATCTGGGCAGGCCTCAAGACGAAGGGGCACGGCTCTCTCTTCTAAGTGATGGAAGCCAAACGAACAATCTTCCACGAGGTGGAGACACATCTTCTCGTCATCGAGTCCGGGTTCGATGCATATTTCCAGATCCCGGCACCTTTTGCCCAAGACCGAAATCATCACCGGCAGGATCACTCTCGGAGGGCGTCTGCGTTAGACCTCCGTAAGAGGAGGGCGCGGGAAGAAAGGCGCTCTAGAGGTGCCTATGCTAGCTGCACTGTGACGACAAAGGTAACAATGTGATATGCGGAGAGGGTGCCAAGGGCGCTTATTACACGTCACACATCCTGGCTATTTCCGGGGCTACATATCCTTCATCCTTGCTACATGGCTACTTATCTTTACCCAAGGAACTATGATACGACTGAGCCTCCGGAGCCTGCACACTTGACCTTCGTCTCCCTGCAAGTTACATATGTACACCCACCCGACCCTGCAGGGCCTGCACCCGCCCTTTTTGCGCCCTCTCGTGGCCGGATTTTAGGATGAGGTCCGCTCGCGGGCGGCCTGGATCAAAGAGGGATCAGGCAGTGATCCAGGTGGCCGTGCCGGATGCTCGGCATCCTTTTGGGGTTTCGTGGCCGGGATCTGGAAATATGCATCGAACGGTGCCTCCTCGTCATCCAGGTCTCGCGTCGCCAGATTTAGTATCAAATGAACCCACCATGGTAACTAATTAGACGAGAAGTGCATTTTGCCAAGGACCCCGTATACATAGCACTTCTGAATATATATCAAGCTGTGGGAATATGATGGAGAGTAGTAAAGCGGTTGAGGTCGTGATTGTGACGGTGAGCACAGCTGAACTGCGGGGCGCCTGGAAACCCAACGAAATGCAGGCGGATACGAATACGGGCTTTAGGCGCTCGATAGTCGGGGATGGTGCTCCGTCCCCAGTTCCCGTCCCTCGGAGTATAATACTACATGAGCCTTGAGGCTTCTTCTAATACGGTGTGGGTGTCTTGGATGTCTGGATGTCGGCTCGAGCTGAGCTTAATTCGCTCGTTATGAAGGCGGTAGGAGGCGACTGCGTGTTCAAAGACCAAGGAGCCAGAATCCAAAGCTGAAGCTGAAGGAGATTCTGAGATAAGAGAGCTCGAAAAGAGGTGAAGGCTGAGCTATGCATCCGGCCTTTCGGCATCGAAGCTGACTCTCACGATTGGGCCAGGAGTTTGATCAAAGTATCTAGCGGATCCAAACCACTCGAAATTGTACGCGCGTGGCTCAATCAGAAGGAACAGCACTTATCTTCTCAATATCTAGAGATACTAGAGTCCCAGGGAGCTGTATGACGCGGCAAACAAAGGTATGCGACATGACGCCGCCGTATCTCGAGTTTGTTCTCAAACGCTCGTACGGACCTCCCAGGCTCTACAGGTCGGACTGAGAGTATTCTTTATATATCCCAGGTAGTCATTTATGGTGGTATCTAGGGAGGACTCCTAGGTGATGTCTGCTATCTATCCCAAGAACAATGTTACAGCGCATGTGCTGCCTGTCTGCGCCATGATCAGCATGCGATACCAAAGCGGGTATATAGGGGGTCGATAGATAGTTAGACTCACTTATCATGACGAGAGTCCCACTTAATAGGTCGGAATGCTTAGCATGAAGCATGCGAGTTTGGGCCACAGTCACTTGGAGCTGCTTCAGCGGCCGGGGTGGGTGAGGCAGACGTGTACCCTGCCATTCCGGCGAGGGCGATGAAGATAGAGACGAGCGAGGCTGCACTGATGATCTTCATGTTGGGTACTTTGTTTTCTGTGAAGACTAAGTTGGTATCAGGAGCAGCCCTCTTTGTATCTTTTCAGGTTGGGCGAAATGCTGCGGAATTCTCGCGGCTCTCCTTGGGGAGCTTGAATCGCCGGATGAGCACATGAGTTCTTGATGCGAAGACTCTAATTGTACTCATTGTTCTCATGCGTGAGCCAAGTTTAGCTCTTTTCATGGCGTAGTCTGAGCTCTCAGCTTCCCAGATCGATTCTAACAACTTTTGTTGATGCTTCCGATCTTGAGAACCATTCCCATGGATGTGCCATGTGGTACCCTATAATAATTACTGTCCCAAGTCAATGTTCGTTTGACCGACGGTTGGCAGTGAAAGAATTGATCCTGAATGATTCTTCCGCACCGTGACATATATGCCTCGGTTCGTAAGGGCAACGGTAAACAGACGGCTTCTCGTTCTGGACTCGACCTTCTTCCTGTTCACTATGTCCGCATCGTCTCTGCTTCTAGGTCTACGAATCTCACTCCACTCAAAGGCCTTGATTAAATTGAATACGACTAGCAGTAAATGCGCTGTATAAGCAAGAAGTAGGGGCATGGGCGACACAGGCGCTTCCCAATCTTCGACCTAAGTCCACCGCCTCTCCTGCCTTCCTGACTCTTCCTCTCCTAGACGTCGTGCGCCCCAACCTCTACGTTATCCCTCCCTCCATCTAACCCAACCATCCCCAGCAGCGTGCGCCTTGCTCGGAGGCGCCCACCCCTGGCTCATGCACATGCAGCACGCCCTGGGGAAGGAGGGCTCACCACTTCGTTGTTCACACCGCAGCGAAGATTACTGTCGCTGCGAACACGAACATCTGAAGTCGATGACCAGCACGCAAAACGGCATGGGCGTTCTGCTGCTGGTCGAACTTTCCGTCGATGGAGTTCCAGACGACGCCCGGGACTCTGAATGTCGATCGCTGTGGGTAAAGGGATGATGGAGCCGTATGGCGGGATGGGGCTCGGACTGAGGTCATTGGAAGTGGGTCTGGTCTTGTACGGAAGTGGGGGAGAGTGAAGCGTAAACGCCGTGGGTGGGTAAGGAGGGGAATCGGTATATGGAAGTGGGCGGGGGACGAAGAAGCTTGATCAGGAGGCGTCGTTGGGTCTGGATGTGGTTTGGAGATCCGGTCCCCGAATCTCGTGCTATATGGCGCTGATGAGCGTTGTGAGTGCTGCTGAGGAAGATGAAGAGCAGCGTTGTGAAGATCGCTTGAACCTATGATGATGGTGCGTCCTCCCCTCCATTCAAAGCTTGTTATATCCTGTCTTGCTCTGTCTCGACCTCGCCCGTCAGGTGTTGTGTTTCCACTGCACTGCGGGTACTGCCAGCGCTGTGCTCGGTACGATGGTTAGATTTGAACGAGGTATCGCGGGCTGTACATAGTTGACTCTTCTATTACTAACCTTCCTAGTCGTAATGTTCTAGATATATTATGTCAAAATAACGCTGGTCTGATACTTGAATTGGACGAAAGTACCATAGTTGGCCTTAGTGCGAGAGTCCTATTTAATCCAACCTTGGCTTCGCGCAATTGATCTGCTAGACTAGTGGACATTAGAGCCCGGACGGGCTTACCTCGATGTGCACGACGACGGTGAGCGGCTCGGGCACGCTTCTTGAGTCCCGGCTGCATTTCTCTCGAGTAGCCTGTACGTGGTGGGCTCGATAACAAAGCTACCTCCATGACGTGAGAGCACCGTGAGGTGATAAGCACCTTGACTGTCGCAGCGTAGGTGGACGTTCAGAGAAACACATTCACCGAGCTGGGATCCGCTCGGTACATGTGATAGATGTTGCGTAACAAATGGGTTGAGCGTGTTCGCGGTATACTCACTAGTGTACTTCCAACACTGGGGAACAGCCCGGTCACATCAAACTCGACGGCCTGCAGCAGTCTAAAACCTCTAAAACCCGATAGACTTGAAAAATAAACAAAGAGATATTCGCAAACGAGCCAATAGATAAAGGATTACCGCGATAGAGTCCGAAATAGAAGGAGTGGAGTAGCTAAACAGTAACAGTGGGACTCTCTAACGTCTACTCCCTCCTCGTACAAACCACATTGGACTGCTTTGCGCGACCCCGTTCTCAAGGAAACTCTTCTTATCATCCAAGTACCTGTCCGGTCTATTTGCAAACACCCCCGGTCTGATTTGAAGCCTTCCTTTTGCCAAAGTCGCCTTGGAAAGCCCCAACGACAGCCGCATCTTGACATCCCCGACAATCTTAGACCGTAGGCACTCCACCCGTTGCTCCTTATCCCCGTACTTGAATATGTACCAAACGGTCCCCATCCGGGTTTCAAGGTCCTCCGATTCGCTGAGATGGCGACGGTATGCGTCAACAGCCTCTTCGAGGAAGTCACGCAGGACGGGCTGGAAAGGCACTTCGATCCCTGACCCGTAGCGCGCGTCTAGGGTGTTTGAGCTGGGGTCGATGATGGAACGAGCGTCCCAGTTATCATGGTTCTATTCCAGGGGTAATGTTAGTCTGGTCGCAGGATATAGAAAATGCAGGTCTCACAGCGTCGGCGTACGCCGTGGTGAATGTGGAGGCGACGGCGAGCGCAGTCAGAGCAGGGACGAATGTGAGTCTCATAATAGCGAGATAGTCGAGATCAGGCGATAGTTTTGATGTGAGAAGTGGACGTGCTGGTGATGGTTGTGTAAAAATTCCTGCAAACCGCCCGCCTTTTAAGTGTACCTTCGATAGGACCCTGAGGGCATGACTGCGACACCACCCCATTGGAAGTGAGCCGAGTCGCAGTTTCGGAAATTATGTTTACAATATGTGCGAGTTTCGGAGCTGAGGCTTCACCGAACAGGCCCAAAAAAGAAATATAGCCTGTAGTCGTGCTTTCAGCCCAACGGGTTCAATGTTTCTCATCACTGGCAGAATAAGAGCTAGGGTTCACTCCCACGCTGTATGATCTGGATGGTCGCGAAGCCATATAACTTATGGAACCCGCCAATTTGGAGATACCGGCTGCCATTTTGGACTATGAAATGGGCAAAGTTGATGTATGCTCTAAGCTGGTAGATGAGGGTTCCCGGACTCCCAGTATACCAAAGAAAGTTTCAACATCTTGAGAAGCTCAGACCGAAGTTCGCAACAAGCTCTGCCCTCTTTTAAATGCTTTTCAACGAGTACATCAGTACTAGGAGTCGTCGAAAGACTGTGGAATGAGGTCAGTAGGGTGAGAAATGGCCCCGTGGGATATTTGTTTGTAAGGGCAACGGTAAACAGACGGCCTCTCGTTTTGGACTCGACTTCCCCATCGTTCTTCCTGTTCACTATCATGTCCGTATCATCTTCGCTTAGGTCGACAAATCTTACTCCACTCACCTAAAGCCTTGAGTGAATCGAATACGAGTAGCAACAAATGCGATGTCCGAGCAGGAACCACCGGTCGTAGCTTGGGCGACACTGGCGCTTCCCCGACGTTCGACCCGAGTCCACCGTCTCTTCCGCCTTCCTCTCCTGTACATCGTGCGTCCCATCTTATATACCATCCATTCCTCTAGTCTAACCAACCCAGCAGCGTGCGAGCTGATCGCAGGTGCCCGCTCCTGGCTTGTGCACCATGCCAGAGAAGGAGGGCTCACCAGTGCACCATTCCCATCACAGTCTCGAAGAGTACCACGGCTGTGAATGCGAACAGAGCACAGTAAATCCGGTGCCGATAACCGACAGGTTGAATGGTACATGCGTTTTGCGGGATTCTAGCTCCTGCTCGTCCTGCAGCTGGTCGAACTCTCCGTCGATGGAGATCCAGACGACACCTGGGACTCCGAATCTCCATCGCTAAAGGTGAAGGCCAAGGTCGTGCGTCCTCCCTTCCACCCAAACCTTGGTATTTCCTGTGCTGCTCGGCCTCTACCTCTCCTGTCAGGCCTTGTGGTTCCGCTGCCCTGTAGGGACTACACTACACACACACACACACCAGCGCTGCGCTCGGTGCGATGGTTAGATGTGAACAAGACTAACCTTCCTTTCTTTCGTCGATCGAGGGATGCGGCGATCGACCATCTGGACATGGACTCGGCGATTCTCGCCATCGAACGACGCACGCTAGCGTCTAGCTTGGGCTTAGTAGGGAGGCGACAGGCGACGGGGCAGGGGGTGACGCTGGGGCACCGCGAATGAGAAGGCGACGACCGATGTATAGGCGAATTGGCGCATGCGTTCTGAGCGCCCGCTCGTTGTGGTGTTGGGGAGATGTGCCAAGGGTGCTGCGAATCGGGATCCGTGTGGTGGGATTTGACTGGGATCGAGGGGCGTTGGGATCGGGGTTGGGGATAACGCTTGAGGTGGGTAGAGGAGCGGTTTTACTATAGGGAAGGGACGAGGAGGGGCTTGGAGATGGGGCCCCGAGCGGGGTTGTTGTAGGGCGTTGAAAAACGTGTTGTGTGCTGGGGAATGAAGATGGGGAGAGAAGGGGCATATGGAAATGGATACGTTGAGGTATTGTTCTCTGGTTATGACGGTGAGTTTCTATTCGTCGCTTTCGGGCCCATTCGTTCTTGTCGTTCTCTGTAGGATTCGCCCATTTCGTGTGGGGATCTTCGTTGTGCGGAACATTGGGTGCTGAGCTTGTGCGCTGCTCAGATAGGCGCGCATCGCGAAGACTGTTTGGAACTTCATTTCGCTTCCTCCTTTCGTTCCCTGGGGGACACGGATACGGCTCTGGTATTTCGATCGGTGGGAGCTTCTGCGACCCCCTGTTGAACTGGACTGTCGTTCGATTGAATGAATGAATGATGTGAATCCCAAGTTGCGTCTCCTCGCACATCCATCCTCGTATGTCATCCCTGGATGTACATCTTCTCCCCTTGTCTATCCTTGTAATCGCGCAGTTTCGCATCTGATTCTCCTGTAGTCATCACCCATCCTGCTCTGGATCGCCCACCGCGCGTCTTCTCGGTGTAGTAACCCCATCTTCTTCCGCGGTTCTAAATTCTAATGTTCTACATGTTCTTTAGTGGAGAGTTCAATCCGAGTTTGGGCTCGTATCCTTCTCCTGAGTCTGGCCCTGTGATCATGACCCGGCCCTTGGGTGTATGCGTCAGCGACGCATACAGCGTCGGCGATGCACGATTGTGTCATCTCTGGTCGGGCATCTAGTCTGGATCAGTGCCTGGAGATTGGGTTGTGCGAGTGTATTGGTCGTGAATCGCATGTGTTAATAGACTGAATACATTGTTTGGTTCCCCTTTGAGTCCTTAGAATATCGTCTGGGCATGTTGTAGGGAACGCGATCGGTCTAAGCACCGAACACGTCACCATGATTGCGTTTGGGCGCTTAGCCCCTATGCGCGTTCCCTCGGCGTTCCATCGGCCTTACCCGACTCTCTATATAGCGGATCTATTTCGTTTTGATACGTTAGTTGTAACTCACCTTCCCTCGTTCCGAATTCCCCTCTATGCACACATCTCAATCGATTTTATTCGTGTCCCTACCTACCGCGAGCTACGCGAGTGTATTGAGAAGGGAGGCCCGAGCCCCTTCGCACCTAGACGCACTCCTGCGCCTTTGAAGCGTACTTATAATCCTGGCTCAGGAGTCAGCACCTTCGATTTCAAATCTTGAGCCCATGGAAGCTTAATTGCCAATTGACCTTTTTCCATAGAAGCTAGAGAAACCGTCTGATTACGTTGCTGGGCCCAGATTTCCAATAGAATCTTAGAGTAACGAAATGTAAGTCCTTTCTTTGGATACTTAGCAAGAAACATATTGCTTGCCGTTATGGATTTGAGTAGCAAAGATAGCGCTCGAATTCTCGGTGTCGTCTGCGTGCTGTCTGGGTGTCGCTGAGCCGTCGACACGCCAACGAAAGAGGAAGCTCAAAAGTTAATTTGTATTCATCTTTTTTTCTGCAGCGGGCGAGGAACGACCAAAGTGGAGGCGGACCCGGCGGCAACGGGGACGTATCACCCCAACGTCACCCTTCTCCCGTCATTTGTTCCCGCAATTAGGAGCCGAATTGGGTACAAGTATTAGTAGGAAAGCTAGTCAAACGCGAGTTTTGGGGACTTCCTAGAGCTCCTGTATCAACGCAACATCCCCTGGCCAAGACTTGCCTCTGGCGATGCATGGTATCCTAGTAGGGATTGTCAACGCGAAGTCCAAACTCTAAAGTAATGAGCTTGAATGAGTGGGAACATTCGCCTGTATCGCCACGGCATGCGGGGCACCAATAAGTAGGCTGTCAGCCGTTGTGTACTCTTTCAAGATTTAGCACTATGTGCGGCCAATTCATTAGTTGCCGCCTTTATATATGGGTCGACCAAGGTCTGGCTGTCGCTCGCCGGCGTGCTTTCATTCCCCCACTACATCAGCGTAAAACCCACCCCACGACCTACCATTTCCGTGGATGATATAGCTTAACTAGGAAGATCATCGAAAGCGGCAGGTCGAGTCGGAGTTGGAACCTTTTTAAAAACTGGATCGACCTACCGGTGAGTGGGACATTCTGTGGTAAGCAAGATCTTCTCTATGACATTGTGGCAACGCAAGGTATTCTTCATGAGGATGGTAACCCCGGCAGAAGAACGCACTGTATGGGTATCATTTGTAGCACTCAGAAAGCATCATGTAGAAACAAATCGCATATCATTTCGAGCTATTATACGACAGTGGACTCATAGCATAGTTCTACGACGCTCCCGAGCGGCGAGAGGGATAGAATACGCAACTCACCACTGCCCAGATATCAGAGCAGCCTTCGTTCTGGGAGTCAGAGTCAGTTATAGACATGCTCTAAGAAGGAAAGAAGACTCGCCTAATCGAAACTACCGCCTGCAGGCCCGGCTGGGCTACGCCCTGTTACAGGTCGTTGGTTAGACTCTCAACTACAGGCCACGTTGATGAGCACGTACCAGGTCAGATCCGTGCCCGCCCTTTGCCAAAATGGCTGTTTACTGACATCCAAGCTCGCTTTTGCGTCAAATTGGCCTAACCGCCGTGCCCGCCGTTGGTGGTTCGTCGCCCATGAGCAGCAGCTTCTCGACATCGTAGAGGTATGGAGGTCGACAGGAGATAAATGGGAGAGAATAGGCGATGGGTGAGAGGGGGGAAGGGAGGGAGGGAGGATGGAGGGAGGGAAGATGGGGGGAGGGAAGAAAGGGATTTTCGGAACGACGCGTCGCGTCTCGAGCTATTAGTATCCCGCGCCGCGCGCACGGGCCACGCACGTGCGTATTCGATCTCCGCCAGACTCCGCCGCGCGCGCGTTCGGGGTGTTGGGCGCTTAGCCCCAGACTCCTAGAGGTTGTAGCGCGGCAACAGCAGAAAGAGAAGCATACGAATATACACATCTTATACCTAGCATTAATCTTTACTCAGAACTATGGTTGCACTGGGAGTCCGAGACAGATAACTACGGCGGCTGGGAACAATGATTGTCATCCCAGCAGCCCGGCACACCCAAAAAGGCGAGTCTGGGATGAGCGATAAGGGGTCGCATGAGCTCAGATAGGTGCCTGAGTGATTTCTGAAAATTTAACGAGCAATATATAGTATTACCATATTGGAAACAATAGACCTTGTCTTGCCATTGTGCCCATGAGAATTCCCTCGAGTTACCATCCTGGAACTCAGAATATCTACATCTTGCCACATTGGCATCTTTAGGACCATACCCTACCGAGATGGTAAGCTTAAGGTATTTAGTTTCCAGTGTGACAACTACTGGGTCATCCTATATACACGTTGACTAACGATTTCCCTTATGTGAACCGTAAGATCATGCCTTTCCGTGTAAGATGGGGAAGCCCGTGAGGCGGGGTTTTTGCTGATGTACTAGCGATCGCTCTGCGCTGGGCCAATCCTTGACTCCTCTCGAAACGGCCTCAGACGTGGCCGTGAATCGGATAGATATGTCCAGTGTCAGTGACATCGCTGCCTTGGATGCAAAGCAACAGAACTATGCGCTACTTGGGTTCTGGTTAGGAGTGAGTCCGTGCACCCGGCTGCCTGAAAGTTCTACATAGTGACGATGCATATTCTCGCACTCTTCGGTGACCTAGGGAGTCGTATATGGTGCGTCTTTCGTTCCTTCGCCCGCTGTTCCACTCGTGACCGATGTGTGCTTTGAATAGGGGCCTACTGTATACTGTATGGGCTTTCCGTGAAGATCACGCTGGAGACGCAAAGGGTGCATTCTACGCCTTCAGCTAGGGTGCGTCTCAGATTGCGTCCATACATTTGGCCCATGCTGAACACGGACAATCCTTTCGTTCGACAGGTCTTCCCGATCGCGACACTACTCATCTTTATTCTGACAACTATCTACATGGGTAAGCGTATCCTATGACTTAGACACCAGCGTATCTGAGATGAATCTCCACATAGGACTCAACGCGTCTCGGATTTTCTACGCCTTTAGCCCGCAGTGGATTGAAGACTCGGGTGGCCAGCTTCCTATATATCACCTTCGCGACTACACTTCGACCAAGAGCTTCATGACGATGCTGCTCATGGGCATAATTATCTGGTTAGGCGATGCTTTAGCTGTGAGTGCCATCCTTCGTATGTTATCTGGTTGACGCTCGGCTCATGCCATGATCTATGTTCAGATATACAGATGCTTCGTTATCTGGGATACGAACTGGTTGGTCGTACTCCTCCCCATCGCACTTTTGGTCCTTAGTATCGGTACGCCTAGCTCAATTCTTCCTTCATAACCTTCGTCTCTAACACCAATTTGGCTCAGTTAACAGCACCGTCATTAGCGTGGCGTACAAGCACCCGGGTGCTTTACCGTCTCAAGACGTACAGGCGCTGATCGGCATCGTCTTCCCCGTCAATATCGCTCAGAGCTGTCTTACAACAGGCCTCATCGTGTTCCGGATCTGGCGCCAGTATCGCGTCTCCCGTGCTGCCGGCCTACACGTGCACGGAAGAGGTATCGGCCTGTTCACCATTATGAGGATTATCGTGGAGAGCGCCATGATCTTTACCGTTCAGCAGATCATCTTGTGCGTATTGTGCTACTTGGGTAGTCCGACGCAGTACGTCTTCAACGAAATTCTCATACCCAGCATAGGTGCGTGACTCCCAACGACTCCCGACTCCGAGATTTGAGCGCTGATGAACGATCCTGGTCCTTTCACCGATACAGGCTGTATCTTCGCGCTAATGTCAATCCGGGTGTACGGAGTGAAACAGGAGTTAACGACTGAGGTCCAGCTGTCGCACATCTACAGTGGTCTCTCGGTTCGCCCTGACAACCTTACGGAGAAAGGACATCCGATTTCTCAGGATGGAGGGAGGACCCATAGGAGGGCTGCGAGTGAAGGGCTCGTATTCTCCCGCTCGGGAGGTTCGCCAACCGATCATACGTGGTACCCGACTGAGTCGATGGGTGGAGAGAAAGGCCAGAACGTTGATGTCGAGAATGGAGCCGCGCAGTCTGACGAGCTCGTTCAAGATTCGCGTGGAGCAGCGAAAGATTCCTCGAAGATCCTGATGTAATCTCCCCAGTCTGCCACTAAGTCTACGACAGTGCTGCTTAGCCGGCGTGTGGTGTTTACGCTATCATTGCCATATACATTAATATCATCATTAATTACAACTTCCCCAGGGGTTTAGCCAGAATGACCTCGAACCTGCTAGCACAAGATGTTAGCACTCTTCCCGATGGGTTGCATCTGAATGTGACGAAGGCTATTAATGACTGTCTCTTCGTCCTGCGCGCCGGAACGCGGCATGCGAGAGAGCCGTCTGCGAGCACTGGAGTCATCGAACATGGCTGTAGTGACCATGTCGGTTTCTGTGTATCGGCGAGCTTTCAGGCCGAGGAGTAGGCGGTCGGCGAATATTGGAATAAGGAAGCGCCGGATTCTGGTAAGATAATCAGCCTAACGAGGAAGTACTCACAGCCCTTGGGGAAATCGCAAACGGGAAAGCATCTGGACTAGATGGTATCCCAGTTGAAGTGTGGAAACTCTTGAATGACAGGCACAAATCCGCCCAAAAGGTCGCCGCCAAAAACGGCTCACCAAACACGGAACCTGACATCGCGAAAATACTGACCACAGTCCTCAACGACATAGAAGTAAATGGCATATGCCAAGGGACGGAATTCGCCGAAGGGTGGATGTGCCCGCTCTATAAGAAGGGCGACAGGGCCGAAATCAGCAACTATCGACCAATAACGGTACTCAACACTGACTACAAAATCCTAACGCGAGTCCTCACCGACCGACTATCAAAGGTCGCCCCCAAACTCATCCACCCCGACCAAGCCGGGTTCATCAAAGGACGCTCCATCTTTGACCAAGTCGACCAAATCCGTCTAGTACTGGAGACGAGCGAAGACCGCACTGGGGCGATAGTGTGCCTAGATCAAGAGAAAGCCTACGATAAAATAGAGCACGACTGGCTCTGGGCTACCCTTCGCAAATTCAATATACCAGAACGCTACATCACCATAATCAAACACCTGTACACTGATGCAAAAACGTCAGTAATCCTAAACGGCGTGATAGGAGAGAAGTTCTTGAGAAGTTCAGTATTATCCGTGGCGTCCGGCAGGGCGATCCCCTGTCCTGCCTCCTATTCAACTTAGCAATAGAATCTCTAGCCGCCATGCTATGCTCGTCAAGACTGAAAGGCCTGAAATACGAAGGCGTCAATGACAGAATTCTATCCTCACTATTCGCGGACGACACGGCCGTCTTCCTGAACGGAAGCGACGACTTTGACTCCCTAGTCAAAATACTGGATGAATGGTGCCGAGCTTCGGGCGCCAAGTTCAACATCCCCAAAACACTCGTCCTACCTCTGGGGGACGAAACCTACAGAGACACAGTGAGGAGAACACACAGACTGGGCCCCGCGCAAACCCGCATACCCAACAACATCCATATTGTCGCTGAGGGCGAACCCGTCCGCATCCTGGGCGCCTGGTTCGGCTATAACATCAGTGAGCAAGGCATCTGGCGCCCTATCGTAGACAAGGTGAAAATGTTGTGAAAATGACCCTGGCGCGTTGGACAAGAGACCACCCAACCATACGCGGACTCACCATTGGACACAACTCCACGATCGGAGGATACACGCAATACCTGATGCGCGTCCAAGGTATGCCCAAGGAAACTGTCACTGAGCTGAAGTCAATCTCAGACGACTTTATATGGGCAAAGGAGGGAGAGAAAAAGGCGAACACGATCGCGGTGTTCACGCTCCAAGACCACCGTGACAAAGGTGGCCTGAAACTGCTCGACCTGGAAGCAAGAAATGAATCAATTGACGCCGTAAAAATCGAGGTATACAACCGTGAGCCCGATAAGCGCCCGCCCTGGTGCAGTCTCGCCGACCGACAACTCGCAAAGGCGGCTGTCAAGTCCTTCAAAAACATCGGAGAGGAGTTCCTGCTAAACCCATTCCAACAGAAGTGGAGGGTAAACCTGTCCTCGAAGGACCTACCGGAAGGACTGCGACGCATGATGAATACCGCGTACAAATACAAAACCAAAATAGCCACTACAAGACTCACGCAACACCTCAAACGCAGGATGCCCATCTGGTATCATGTCGGCCTCAAAGACAAACTAGTCTCAAACCAGGGCGACATGTGGGGCAAATGTCAGCGCGAATCCCACCATATCAAATACGTCGGAGAGATGTTGGACCACGCGAACAAGCTGGGGGGCTATGGGTGCAACCGAAGGATAAACTGCAAATGCGCCGCGTGCACGCGAGACCACGCCGACGGATGTACTCACCCCACGAAGTGCCGATCCAACGCTATCCGCAAACTGGACAACCTGAGGCCCGAATGGGACCCAAGGGTATGGACCGAAGAGGAGACTAGGGCGGAACCAGCCATAGATGAAGGCTACTCCCTCGTGGAGCCCGCCTGTGAACCCCCCACCCACCCCAGCAAACTCGTGAGGATATTCACAAACTCTGAATCTGCATTCGTGAGCCCCACCCATCACGGTGCTCCCGACCCAGCCATAGAAACAGCAGACCCCGGGACCGTGCGCGTATACACAGACGGATCGTGCATCAACAACGGCTCGGCCGACGCGAGAGCCGGGAGTGGGATCTGGTACGGGCATGAGGATGAGCGTAACACCGCAATCCGATTGGGACCACCCATGCCGCTAACAAACAATACAGGCGAACTAGTCGCCATACTATCTGCCATACAGAAACATACACGCACTAACCACCTGTACATTGCGAGCGACTCGCAATACACCATAGACGCGATGACCCACCATGCAGACAAATTCTTGATTTTAGCGAAGCCATGTGGCTTCACTATCAGGTGGTCGTCCATCTGACCTCGCCGTAGAGGTGGGGCGACATCCACCGCATTCACCGTATGGTCTGCGGTCGATTATTTTCTCGGACTTCGTAGTATACTCAGGCAGTAGTATTACTCATAGGGTACACGTATATCTACTTGGATTGTATTTAAGCTAGAGTATGTACTGTGAATTCTATATAGTTTTCACCCCCTCACATCGAGCTGCAACAAGTTATTAGCCCCGCGCTGTAACGAGAACTATACCTCTGTCAACGAAACTCTAGCTTTTTTCTCTAAACTCTATCTCTATTTTCTTACGATGTCGGCCGACGTCCCGAGCGCATCTGGGCGCTATAATTTCGAACCACTCAACGCCACGAACTGGAACCCGTATCGTAGGCGACTGCAAGCGGTGTTTCGGGAGCTGGAACTCTCGAAGTATCTCACCGCGGAAGGAGGCGTAGCTCCTGTCGTTGGAACGACGACTGTCAACGGTGCATCTGTCACCGTCACCGCTGCTGATCTCAAAACCTGGGAAGCAGGCGAAGCGAAGGCACGTACACGCCTCGAACTCTCGATCTCGGACTCCGAGATGGCGCACATCAACGGGTGCAACACAACTTACGAAATCTGGACTTGCCTCTGCGAGTTGAAGGACAACAAGGGTCGTCTCGGTACCCTGGCCAAGCGCCGCACCTTGTACAGGGCGGCCGTTCCCGAAGGCGCAGACCTCGGAGAACACATTGCCAACATGCGTGGCATTAACGCTGAATTAGCGCTCGACGATCACTCACTCAGCGACGAGGACTTCGTCATGGTCCTAATCGCCTCCCTCCCTACATCTTGGGATACCTTCACCGCCGCCTACTTCGGATCCCAGGCATCAGGTGCCATTCTCAAATCAGCTGAATTCATTCCGATTTTATTGGAGGAGGATAAGCGCCGACGCGCGGCGCGAGACGCCACTGGCACCGGATCTGAGAACTCGCTCCAGGCGAGGTTCCGATCAAACGGTGGCGGCGTCAGGAATGGCGGACACAGGGCTGGAGGCTCTGGAGGCGGTGGATATGGTGGAAATGGAGGGTGTCGTGAACACCGGTCAGCCTACCTATTTTCTCTTCTTTTCCTTTCATTTCTTCCTTTACTATTCATTCGTGCGCATTCCTGCACACTCTTGCACACCTTTGCACACCCTTGCACACCTTCACACTGCCTTCACTCTTCTGAGCCTTCCCCTCACTTCATGCACAGCACGTTCATGCTTCTTATTCTCGTGCACAGCACGTTCACACCTTGTTCACACCTTTGTTCTCAGGCGCACTGCCCGCGCGCTGCCTTTTAGTCATATCGACTCATATGGACTCTATTGTTCTTTGGATCATTCTATTGTTCTATTTTCGTTCGAGATCATCTGGACACATATATACTCGTAGCTACTCGTTCATTATTCCCCACTTGATCTCTTTGACTATACAGGTACATAGTCGCTTCGCTCCTATTCCCTGTATTCTATTTACCTTTGACTATACAGCTCTTGTATCTGCATCGCTGCTCGTCGCTCGTCCGACCTCTGCTCCTCTGCTCTCTGCTCTCTGCTCGTCGCTCGTCCGACATCAGCCGGCGTCTTCGCCACATTAGATCAAGTCCTCCCAACTGCGCCGACGTCCATCGTCCTCGCAGCCCCTGCTAGCCGGCACCATCGCGCCCACCCGTTCCCCCTCACCTGCAACCTCTGACGGCTCTGAACCGGACAGCTGCGCACCGTACCTTCACGGCCTACAGATCGACTCTGCCTACCTCCGATCCACCACCGATCCAGTCTTCTCCTCAGTCTACTGGTACATCGACCGGAACGGCGCAACTGTCTACACCGACTGCTCAGAACAACCCTGCCCCCACGCTAAGGAAACCCAGGATTCTATCCCAGGCTTCTACCTCTCTGGTCTTCGTGGAGAACTAGTCCTACCACTAGTCCCACAGTACCTGCACCCTACCAGCCCGCCTAGTCGTGTCCCACCCCCATCGTCACCACCGCCGCCGTACTCCCCAAAGCTCCCTGACTACCCAAGTCCACCTCCTGCCATGTCAGACAATCGCATCGAAGCCCTCTTCGAGAGGCTCATAGAAGCCCAGACAAAGACCAACGACCAGTTGACCGCGCTGGCCGCAGCTCAAAACCAAGCCCGATCTGCACCTGCACCTGTTCCAGCCACCAACACCACCCAGGTTGGGGCTGTCAATGTGTCCACCGGCTCCAGTATGGCTCGCCCGGAGCCTTTCAAGGGAGGTTCCGCCGACGCCCGGCGATTCCTCCAGTACTACACCATGTGGGCCCGATCGAAGGAAGCTCCCCTCAACAAGCTCAACACTACCACCGGCTTCCACGAGATCGCTCCCGAGCAGTGGATCATCCATGCCCTCTCGCTCTTGCAGGGGGAAGCCGCGATATGGGCCGTCCGCTACCTCCAAGACATCGAGGCCCATGCCACCACCCAAGCTGCCGCTGCAGCCGCTACCGCAGCCAACCAGACCGCTGTCCCCATCACCCCTTTCCCCTTCAGCGGATCGTGGGACGAGTTCGTCAAGGCCTTCAAGGCCCGCTTCATGGCCTCGGACGACAACGCCGAAGCCCAGAGGGAGCTCGAGTCCATCACTCAAGGCAACAAGACGGTTGCGCAGTACGCAGCGCGCTTCCAGGAGGTCTCCGGACGCACGGACTACTCCGAGTCGGACCTTGGCCTTGCCTTGGCCATCGCTTCAAGCAGGGCCTCTCCAAGGACGCCCGTGCCTGGCTGACCATGGCCTCCTTCGCTAAAGCACCCGCCACCTTCGAGGAGCTTGTCCAGCTCGCTGTCAAGGTTGACTTCCACATGCGCGACAGCATGGCGGAAGGCCCTCGTACCAAGGGTTCCACTGCCTACTCCCCTCCCACTGCTGCTCGCGACCCCTACGCCATGGATGTCGACGCTAGTCGAAGCTCGACGGCTCGCACTCGCGAAGACTTCACCAAGCTCATGCGAGGTCGCTGCTATGGGTGCGGCTCCAAGGCCCACCTGAAGTCAGCAGGAGGACATGAGGCCACCAAGTGTGGATACTGCGCCCGCATTGGGCACATCGAGGCCGTCTGCCAGGACAAGTACCTAGGCAACGAGAAAGGCCGAGGAGCCCGACGCTCCCAGAAGGCAGCTGCCACGACCAGCGACACCCCCTTCACCCTCTTCCCAGGCGAGACCTCTGCCCCCAACGTCTCGTCCCCTGCCCCTTCGACGGCGCCCGAGGACCCTAGGTTCACACGCCTAGAGGCTGCCCTCGCTGAGCAGAACCGCCTCTTTGGGCTCCTCGCCAACGACAAGCCGGGTTTTTGAAGCGGGTGCCCGTCCGTGCTGCCGCACGCGTACCCATCGCTATGTGTTCCACCTCCTCCTATGACTCCATCTCATCATGTACCATTAGTTCTATTCGTGAAATCGATCCCACTTCAGACCATTTCCGAGTACGAACAACATTGAGAGGTCGCAACAGGAGCACTAGCTCAGCAGCCATGATAGATTGTGGGGCTACCGCCCTCTTTCTTGACCACCCCTTTGTCCTAAAGCATCACATCACAACCTTCCTGCTCCGTCACCCCATCCTCCTTCGCAACATTGATGGCTCCCCAAACACCGCCGGGGACATCACCCACTTTGCACGTCTTCACCTCACGGTCGGACCCCACAACCGCTGGACAGACTTTCTTGTCACCGACCTAGGAGGCGAGAACATCATCCTGGGACTCCCCTGGCTTCGCCAGGTTAACCCAGAGATTGACTGGACAAAGGGTATCGTGCGCATCAACCCCCGAGCCACCATCGAGGATGTTCCGGAGGACCCGAACCCGAGCCATGCTCTGGGGGAACCGTCCAACGGATCTATCCTGGAAGAGATCTATGCCTCGAGTGCACCCCCAGACCCCATCACATCCGTTCCAGAGCTCCTACCTTCACGCCGTCATCCCCGTGCCTCGGTAGAGGAGGTGCTGGAGGAAAGACATCCGTGTTTGGACTTAGGGGAACCCTCTGATGGAGCGATTCTGGAGGAGATCTACGCCTCCTGGCCCACGCTCCCCAGCTCTCCAACTCCTGAACCTACCCCACCGTCGCCGCCCCCTCCTGTGGAAGAGAAGCCCGAAACACCCTTCTGCCGAATCCGTGCTAACCGAACGACTCGACGCCGCTGGCTTCGAGCTGGCATCATCGAGCGCACGGATGAGGAACTGTGGTGTTCGGCTGGCTTCACCTACTCCCAGAAGATCGCTGAGGACGCGAAGAAAGGTAAACCGGAGAGAACCCTCGACGAGATCATCCCCGCCCACTACCGAGAACACGCCGCCGTCTTTTCTGAACAAGAGTCTACTCGCCTGCCAAGCCACAAGGACTGGGATCACGCCATCGAGCTCACGCCTGGTGCCCCAGCCAACATCTGCACCAAGATCTACCCCATGTCCCTAGATGAACAAGCCGTGCTCGACACGTTCCTCCAGGAGAACCTCGCCAAAGGATACATCCAGCCCTCCAAGTCGCCCATCTCCTCCCCTGTTTTCTTCATCAAGAAGAAGGACGGAACTCTCCGCTTCATCCAGGACTACCGCCGTCTCAACGAGTACACCATCAAGAATCGCTACCCGCTCCCTCTTGTCGCCGACATCATCAGCCGTCTTCGAGGTGCCAAATACTTCACCAAGTTTGACGTCCGCTGGGGATACAACAACGTCCGCATAAAGGAGGGAGATCAATGGAAAGCTGCGTTCGCTACTAGCCGAGGCCTCTTCGAACCCAAAGTCATGTTTTTCGGTCTAACCAACTCACCTGCCACATTCCAGGGCCTCATGAACTCGATCTTCTCAGATCTGGTCGCCTCCGGCAAGGTGGCGGTCTACCTCGACGACATCCTCATCTTCACCATGGACCTGGAAGAACACCGCCGCATCACCCACGAAGTCCTTCGTCGCCTGCGACAGCACGACCTCTACCTACGTCCTGAGAAGTGTGAGTTCGAGAAGGAGGAGATTGAGTATCTGGGCATGGTTATCCGAGAGGGAGAGGTGAGCATGGACCCTGCTAAGGTCCAAGCCGTCCGTGGCTGGCCCGTACCGCGCAACGTCCGCGAAGTCCGAGGATTCCTGGGCTTTGCCAACTTCTACCGCCGCTTCATCAAGGACTTCTCCAAGGTCGCCCGCCCCCTCCATGACCTCACCAAGAAGAACACCCTGTTCGAATGGACTGACGAGCGTCAGCAAGCTTTCGAAACCCTCCGTGACGCCTTCATCTCGGCCCCTGTCCTCGCCCTCTGGGATCCTGACCGCCCTACTCGCATCGAAGTCGACGCCTCTGGCTTTGCCACCGGAGGTGCCCTTCTTCAGCAAGCCGCTGATGGCGCCTGGCATCCTGTCGCCTTCCGATCAGCATCTATGGACCCAGCTCAGCGAAACTACGAGATCTATGACCGGGAGATGCTAGCCATCATCGAAGCCCTCAAAGATTGGCGCCCGTTCCTGGAAGGTCTCCCTGACACCTTCGGGATTGTAACCGATCACGCTAACCTGAAGTACTGGCGCACTGCCCAAGATCTGGCACGACGACAGGCGAGATGGGCTCTGTACCTCTCTCGCTTTGACTTCCGTCTCGAACACCGCCCGGGTGCTGCTAACACCCAAGCTGACCCCCTCTCGCGCATGCCCCACCACCATGTCTCGGACTCTGACGACAACACCCAGCGCACTGTCCTCCGCCCTGAACACTTCGCCAAACTCGCAGCTGCTTCCCAGTTCACCAACCCCCTAGAAGACCGAATTCGTCGTGCGAGTGCACGCGAATCTGTGGTCTTGGGAGGGCTAGAGAAGCTGCGCAAGTTTGGACCCCAGAAACTCGTCAATGGGTTGACAGAGTGGACAGAGGAGAACGGGTTAGTACGGTTCAGAGGCAAGGTATACGTCCCAGCAGACGATGAACTCCGGCGAGAGGTGGTAAAGCAGTGCCATGATGACCCCACTTCAGGCCATCCCGGGAACCATGCAACCCTCGAACGGGTCGAGCGGTTGTACTGGTGGCCCACGATGCGCGCTTTTGTGAAGAAGTACGTCGAAGGCTGCGATCTCTGTGCTCGACGCAAGCATGCCCAGCACCCTCGTGCCCTCACCCAGCCCATGGACGTCCCCGAAGGCCCTTGGGAGGCTGTTGGAGTCGACCTCATCACACAACTACCACCGGCCCATGGCTTTGATGCAGTCATAGTCTTCACCGACTTCTTCACCAAGCAGATCCACGCACTCCCCTGCTCCTCCACCATCTCGACTGAAGGTGTCGTCGACATCTACTACCGAGAGATCTTCCGCCTCCACGGTTTGCCCCTTCGTTTCATCAGCGACCGAGGGCCCCAGTTCGCCTCTAACGTCATGCGCACTCTCCTCCAACGCCTTGGGATTGGATCCAACCTCACGACAGCATACCACCCTCAGGCCAATGGCCAGACTGAGCGCGCAAACCAGGAAGTCGAGAAGCACCTTCGCTTCTACGTCAGTCGACGACAAGACGATTGGGACCAACACCTCCCCATGGCTGAGTTCGTCATCAACTCACGCATTCACTCTGCTCACAATCGCTCCCCCTTCGAGGTCATCTACGGCTACTCCCCTCACTTCAACATTCCCATCGGCACTACCACTGGCGTCCGCGGCGTCGATGAACGCATTCAGGACCTCCTAGACACCCGAAAGGATGTGGAAGCAGCCTTACGAATGGAGAAAGCCCGCCAGAAGACGACCTTTGAAGCTGGGAAACGGACAGCACACACCTTCGCCGTGAACGACTACGTCTGGCTCAGCGCCAAAAACATCAACATCAAGGTGCCCACTCGAAAGCTTGGGGACTTCCAGCTCGGCCCCTACAAGGTCATTGAGAAGGTCGGCGACCTCGACTACCGTCTCGCACTCCCTCAGTCTCTATCCCGCCTCCATCCTGTCTTCCACGTCGACAAGCTTAGTCCCTGGAAAGGGAACGACACCAACGGCATCCTACCTCCCCCACCAGAGCCTGTTGAACTCGAGGACGGGATAGAGTTTGAAGTTCAGGACGTGCTGGACAGTAGGGAGGTCAAGCGTGGACGAAAGCGCTGGGTCGAATACCTCATCAGCTGGAAGGGCTACAATGACAGCGAGAACTCTTGGGAACCCCTGGCCAACCTTGGGAATGCAGCTGAAGCCGTTGCGGAGTTCCACCTTCGACACCCCACGGCACCCCGACCATAGTCATCGAGGACGATGAGTTCTAGGAGGGGGGTAATGTCGTGAACACCGGTCAGCCTACCTATTTTCTCTTCTTTTCCTTTCATTTCTTCCTTTACTATTCATTCGTGCGCATTCCTGCACACTCTTGCACACCTTTGCACACCCTTGCACACCTTCACACTGCCTTCGCTCTTCTGAGCCTTCCCCTCACTTCATGCACAGCACGTTCATGCTTCTTATTCTCGTGCACAGCACGTTCACACCTTGTTCACACCTTTGTTCTCAGGCGCACTGCCCGCGCGCTGCCTTTTAGTCATATCGACTCATATGGACTCTATTGTTCTTTGGATCATTCTATTGGTCTATTTTCGTTCGAGATCATCTGGACACATATATACTCGTAGCTACTCGTTCATTATTCCCCACTTGATCTCTTTGACTATACAGGTACATAGTCGCTTCGCTCCTATTCCCTGTATTCTATTTACCTTTGACTATACAGCTCTTGTATCTGCATCGCTGCTCGTCGCTCGTCCGACCTCTGCTCCTCTGCTCTCTGCTCTCTGCTCGTCGCTCGTCCGACATCAGCCGGCGTCTTCGCCACAGAGGGCAGGGATCGAAGGATAAGGAGTGCTTTAATTGCAAGCGGAAGGGGCACATCAGGAAGGATTGTTGGGCGAAGGGTGGAGGCATGGAAGGAAGGGGGCCGAGAGGACGCAACCGCGCGAACCAGGCAACGAGCTCTGCGGCCGATATCAATTCTGCGGTCTCAGTTGCCTATCAGGCTCGTTTCGACGAAGGATCTATCACGTCTGACGACTCGAAACATACCTGGCATCTCGACTCGGCCACATCTTCCCACATCTGCCTAGTGCGTGAGGCATTCGCCGACTATACCCCGCTCAAAAATGCCTTCGTTAAAGGCGTCGGTCCTGGCACGGCGGTTGTAGAAGGCAAAGGCACTATCCATTTGAGGTGCAGGGTTGGAGATACAAACACAGTCCACACCCTCGAGGATGTTCTATACGTCCCGGATGCTCCCAATGGCCTTCTCTCACTCGGACGGTTCGATGTCAGCGGCGGTTCGGTCACGTTCAAAAATGGGATAGCTATCCTAACGAAGAACGGCGCTGATATTGCGATTGCCCCATTGGTCGACCAGCTGTACAAGCTGGATGCCCACGCCGTACTCCAGACGGAGCGCGCATGCCTTGCGGCGGGATCTAGGAGGACTTGGGATGAATGGCATCGGATGTTTGGCCACATTGGCATGAGCACACTTCAGAAGATGCATCGGACTGGCATTGTCAATGGATTTGATGTCGACGAAAGCTCTACCCCATCCCGCACCTGCACCGACTGTCTCAGTGCGAAATTATCTCGCCATCCCTTTCCCCACAAAGCCGAGCATCGTTCCGAAGTACCCGGAGAAGGATATCATTGCGACGTATGGGGGCCCATCAAGACCAAGTCATCTTGGGGGTTCTCTTATTATGTCTCCTTCACGGACGACGCCACGCGCTATGTTCATGTGTATTTTCTGAAGACGAAGGGGGAAGCGACTGATTGGATTGAGAAGCACGTCGCTGGAGCGACGACGAGGTTCGGAAAACCTCCGTCGTGGATTCGCTTCGACAATGGGAAGGAACTGGTCAACGAGAGGTCGAAGGATTTTTGCGCCAGGAAGGGCATTGAAGTCCACCTCACTTCCCCATATTCTCCCTCGCAGAACGGCGTTGCCGAATGCCTAAATCGCACCCTCCTTGAACTCGCACGCGCTATGCTCATCGGCAAGAATTTGCCGCACTTCCTCTGGGACGAGGCAGTCTCACACGCCGTCTATCTCCGCAACCGCGTGCTCGTCTCTGCGCTTCCTGGGATGACCCCATACGAAGCTTATCGATCGAAGCGGCCGCATGTGGGGCATCTCAGAGAATTTGGATGCGACGTATGGGTGTTGGATGAGGCGGTGGGAAGGTCGAAGCTGGGCCCGAGGGCTAACAAGATGAAATTCTTGGGCTTCGTTGATGGATCTGGGGCGGTGCGATATTACGATGCTGCGCGCCGCAACGTGAAGGTCTCTCGAAACGTCGCCTTCAATGAGAACAGGATTTCGGTTACCATTGACTTGGAGGATGGTCCCGAGGAGGAGATGTCTGGAGTCGAGCCCACCTCCAAGCCCGATGGCGTCCATATGGACCCACAAGTGCCGCAACCATCTTCGAAAACCCCTCCGGAATTTCTCCGCTATACTCCCGAGCCTGAAACGACTTCTAATCCCACTCCTGTTCCCAATCCTATCCCCAGCTCGCATCTACCCTCTGGATCTCAACCTGCAGCCAATCCTGAACCCGAAACTCGAAATCTACGCAAGCGCAAAGCCGATATCGACTACCGAAAGTCAGGGAACCCGGATGCCCATCCCGCCGAGCGATTTCGACTACCTCCCAGTCTGAAGAAAGTCACTCGGGAACGCAAGAACAGTCGCAACCATGCCAGGAGGAAGACGCTTCAAGCATCGTTCCACGACTACCGCGATACGCCGGCATGGAGCTCAGAGGACTCAGACCCCCGAGCACGTATATCTACTTGGATTGTATTTAAGCTAGAGTATGTACTGTGAATTCTATATAGTTTTCACCCCCTCACATCGAGCTGCAACACAAATGGATCAACCTGGGATTCGCCAACATTGGCAACACCGACATTCTGAGAGCCCTGTATGCAGAACTAATGCTGATGAAAGCGAGAGTATACATACGGAAAGTAAAAGGCCACAGCAACGACGAGGGCAACGATGGCGCAGACCTTGAGGCAAACCGAGGCGCAAACAAAGACACCCCCGATAACATAGACACCTCCGCCGGCACCCTCATCCAAAAATTGGGAGCCGCATCGCGAGCTATGACACAAAAAACCGCCTACCAGCACATCCGAGCTATTAAGCACAAGACCGAACATCGTCGTACCTACCTGATGGTAGAGATGACTAAGGCGACAATACTCGATACCTCTGGTATAGAACCGACGGCACAGGCGATATGGAGATCCCTTCAGAAGAGGAGAGGAACAGCTCTCAGCCTGAAGTTCACTGCCTTCGCTTGGCGAGGCCTCCATGACAGCCACAAAGTCGGCAAATTCTGGGAGCACATCGCAGCGGTGCGAGACACGCACATGCCATGCAGGAGCTGCGGAGTACCTGAAGAATCAATGAGCCACATTCTACCGTCTCCGGACAAGAAACAATCTGGAAACTCGCTCGAAAAGCATGGGAACACACTAACCTGGAGTTCCCCAACATCACACTCGGCCTAATCCTAGGAATTGGCACATTCCAAATCAAGGATGCAGAGGGCAGGGTGTTAGATGGCAGAACCCGCCTCATTCAAATCCTGGTCTCTGAATCAGCTTACCTAGCCTGGCTCATCCGATGCGAATACCGCATCGGAAGAGGGGAAGATGAGACACAGAAACATACGACCCAAGAAATCGAAGCGAGATGGCTTAACACCCTTAGTCGGCGCCTCCGCCTAGATTGGGCAACGACGAACACACTGACCTTTGGTAAGAAGGCACTAAAGAAAGCAGTGTTCACACGTACCTGGAGCGATATTACACATTTCCTCCCTGGTTTCGATTACAATTACTCAGACTGTTGGATTTACCCGACAAACGATCTACGACGTGGAGGGGCGTACAAAGTCACGACCACCAAAACAGAGATCCTACCAAAAAAAAAAATAATAATAATAATAATAATAATCAGCCTCTATCTGGTGGCTTAGACTGATGCACGCACGCTGTTACGACTCCGTATTTATCTTTGATCTATGGATGGTATTTGGGGGTCGTTTCAAGTTGAGCTTCGTCAAATTTAGTCTGCTGTAACGATTTGCGTACCCCGGACGATGCGCTGTACCGAAGCCCGATGAAGAGTTGGAGAACTGCAAGGGGAGATTAGTGCGGTGCCGCGTCAAACAGCCGAACTGTGATGCACAACTCACTTCTGACAGAGAAGTAATACATCGCCCCTTCTCTTTTGACGATGTTGCAACAATGTTGAGGAGTGAGCTATTGTGGCTTCTATAGCGCCTGGCGAATATCGCAAAGGCGACCATTGTGATGACTTGGTATCCCTGAGGGTTAGAAAAGGCAGTAGTACTTATCATTACCGTAGAAAAAATGTACCTGCTGCTCTTGCAAATCCAATTTGAATCCAATATATGCTGCAATTGGATATAGCTTTATGGCATGGTCTGAGGAAACATATCCAGAACATCCTGCCCGAAGTACTTGGCGTTCCCATGGCTCGACAGCGATTGCTAAAATAAACTATTTAACGCAAGACCAATCGAAGCTTGGATGAATGACCTACTGCACCACGTTGAAATGAAGTAGTAAGAGATCACCACAATTGGGATTTCGAAGCCCTTTGGACGCCGAGGAGTACGCCAGCGTGAGTGATGTTTGAATATCACAGAATGATACGGTGTACTCACCATAAATCCGAAAGCAAGCAAGTATATGGACCACCTTTGCGTACCAAGGAGGGCAGAGAGGCATATCCAGAATATTGCTTAGGTGGAACTTAGCTTGGAGCCACATCCTCATTTCACTCCTACTACGCACCTTCCGCGAATACATTTCCAAGTGACACGATCACCCACCACCCTTTGACCAGATGTTCGCATGCCTGGCCCACAATGTATGTCAGGAGAGTCTAATTACATGGTCAGCTGCACCTGCGTGAACGGCTACTTACCCGGAGGCTGAGCGGAATATAAGCCGGGTAAACCACTACGTGATTTTTTGAAATTTTAATGATTATCCTATATTATAAGCGTCAAATGCGTACCGACGAATTCAAGGACCACGCCAAGTATTGTGAGGTATCTCAGAATGAGGAATAGCATGCGACCTGGCTTTCGAGCTGGCTGTGGCCATATCCTATCTAGTGTTGTCAGGGCTTGGGCTTCAAAGCCCAGGCCGGGCCAAGCCAAGCCCAAAATGACCAAGCCAGGCCAAGCCCAGGCCCACATTTGGTGTGGGCTTTCACTGGGCTTGGGCCTGGCCTCGAAATATGCCAGGCCCAAGCCCACTATGTCACGAGAAATTGACAAAACAATTTATATTCTCATAATAGCACACCGGTTGGAGTGCACAAATGATAACAGGAGGCTAACAGTTCAATTCCCATGCATGGCAAGTACTATTTTGAGTGATATGGTACATAATCAGTTTGGAGACTACAAATATTTGTATTGAAATGGTAAAAATCAATAGCTATGGTTTGTATTGAATTATTGTAGTGAAAGCCCAGGCCAAGCCCAAGCCCAAAGTCAAAGTCAAAGTGGGCTTGGCCTGGCATTTTTGAAAGCCCAGGCCCGCAAAAGCCAGGCCCAAGCTGTGGGCTTCAGGCCAAGCCCAGGCCCAAACAACACTAATCCTATCTACCTAAACCATTGGGTAAGCGCGGAGTCCACGACATTTGCTCTGCCACTGACCTCCTCTCCAAAAGTGGTCATGTAATACCAAAGCTGAGTATTTAACGAATATCACTGAGCATGTTTGCCAATATGCGAAAATGAAGGCTCACCAGTCCGGACAGTGCGACCACTAGAGACCCGGCCAAGTAAAGTAAATCTCCAATGTATGTTATAAGGGGCACGTTGCATGACTTACTCAGGACATAATTGCTGGCGTACTGGGTCTGCACAGTATCAATCATGGTGGCGAGGTCTATATCGGTCTCATCCATCTTGCGGCGACACAGGACCCAAATGTCAAACGGAGGGAAAGATGGCTAGTGAGACAAGGGAGGTAAAGGTCAACCGGAATATATAGGTACACGCGAATGCACGGTTTTGATTCATCAGTAGAGCCTTGCAAAAACTCACACTCGGAACTGTCCCTGCGGACTCAGGTGCGAAGTCAGGTCGCCGCCCCTCATATATTTCAGGATGTACCACTGCAACTAGGATTGAAGGCGTCCACGAGGCTGCAACAATATCTGCTATTGACCCCTAATGTTCTCCTCCTCCTGACAATCCCGGGGTACGGCGACACGCGATAACCTCGAGAGTCGGCTTGTCGAGGTCGTCGAGTCTAAGCAGAGAATGTTCAAGTAACCGGGTTTCAGCTACCTGCCAGATTACGCCGGCGTAGTCGTAGATACCGCTGGCGTGAATATCAGTGATATTCACGCCCGCGGTATCTACTCACTCGGTAGTCATTCCTCCGATATGCTACTGGGTCTTCAAAGCAGGAGGTATGGCCGGTGAACCAGGGGTACCCGGGGATAAACCCCGTCCAGGTGCGCGTTTCCCTGGGTGGTTCAACACGGCTCCTGGGCGGAATCCAGGGCAGATCCAGCGGTTTCTGTTGGTTATTCACTGGGCCGCCCTGCGCTTTATGCTCGATATGAGCCCAGGGAATACGCACTGTGGATCAGAATGAACGAAAAAGCAAGTATATTTGGACTAGTACAACTGGCTACTACATCAATGCTACACAAATCTGAAATGGGCTATACAGAATAGAGGTGAACATCGACGACAACAAGAACAACTCCATGGGTACAATTGTCTCTCCCAGTAGGCTAACACATCATCATTCGTTCTACCTGAGTAATAACTGACGAGCTCACCTCAGCTCTGGCGAGGTAACCGGTGATCGTCGGTTTGGCGCTGTTTCCGAATTCCAATATCGCCGGAACTATGTGAGATTGTCGTGAGCAAGTGAAGCTGCTGGGGTATGGCCTGGAGAAAAATATCGGATGGCTAGCCACTCACCATTCTATCTCCAGCACCTCAACAGCACCTCGGCCCCGATGTTCCAACTTCCGTCAAGGCGGGCTTTCCAATGAGCTTGGCATATAAAGATTATTATTAAAGGAAAAGCGCTGGAATAAGGGTTCGAGAAACATACCTGATCCATCATCCAACCTTTATGAAAGCAGGCGGCGAGCCGTAGGGTAGGCTCGTAGCGTCAAAGCCTATTCACCTCGAAGAAGGCGAGCGGCTACGAATTACGCTAGGGCGTGCCAATAAAAATCTGTGTGCAGTGCGTTGGTATCATTTCAGTAACGGCGGTGTGGTGATTAGGGACGACTCGCCTCAGGTAGTCATTCAGTCGTAAACGCCGACCGAGCAGTGAGGGTCAATGCTAAGTCCGGTCCGGGCCAATCTACGTTGCAGTGAATAAAAGTGATGATTGAAGTCTTGAAGAGAAATAACAATAAGCGGCTGTAACAGTGCTCACCACAGACTGGGCGAGTTCCACGGCGATAACCTGTGCGGAGGGGAAGAAAGGAACGATGGCTGGCCCCGTGGCTCGGTTGGCGGGCTTTGATCGTTGGATTCACGCTCCGCTTAAACGACTCGGAAGCGGCGATCATGCTCGGCGTCATATGCATGCACTCAAGGGTGGGCCGGTCTTCAGAATACAGCACTAGGGTCAGAAAAAAATTTAAGCCCTCAAAAATTGAACCAACCACCTACATAAGCGCCAAGCCTTCCCAAAAAGGCAATTTACATAAGCTTTTTCAGCCTCCGCTCAACTTGCCGGCATCCGGGGTCCACCCAAGGGTCAACCGGAGGGCGCGAGTTCAATTCCCACTTGGTGCAAAGTATTTATTATTATTGTAACTACATCTTTAAGCACTGTAAATAGTCCAGAACTTTACTATCATGCTTTATATAATTTTTGAATGCCCTCACAGCTGAAAACTGCACCAAAATTGGCCTCCCGGGCCCCATTTTAGGGTTTATAGAGGGGGGTCCAACAAAATTTTAGCAGCCAAAAAGCTGAACCAACCACCCATGTATGGGCCAGTAATTTAAAGACCAGCCCACCCTTGCATGCACTCCCCTTCCCAACCCCTTCCACCCTCTGAGTCTCTGTTTTCGAATCTACAGACAATTTAATTTAATCACTTCCACTGGATACTTGTGCTTATACTTATGTAGTACTCGCCTAGCGGCACTCAGTATGAGTATTGTGCTGGCGCTTGGTGTTGTCGAACTCGCTCGAGGTTGCCCGCATTCGGCGAGTAACTAGTAACGAGTTGATAATTTTGGCGAAATGTGGGAGGGCCTCAATTTCCAGCGGTACGTATCTTCGTGATCGCCAGAGGCCGCACGGCGCAGAGCCTACCTGGGATCGACACGGGGAACTCCAACTTCTGGCCCTGGAAAGCAACCCAGGAGCAACCCAGCCCCATTCATCGGCCCCTGGGTGCTCCAAGAGACACAAAATACTGCCCAGCGATCGCCCAGGGTCGCTACCCAGGAGTATCCAGGAGCACCCAGCGGTCACCCAGCATCGCCCGGCGGTCGCCCGGGAGCACCCAGGGGTTACCCGGGGACGACCCCCGGGTGCATGGCTTACAGTGGCTGTATCATGAAAGCAGGGCTCATCAACAACCCAGAGTTTGAATTATCATGATCTCCCCAGTGTGGCGTCGGGACTCGAAGATAATGAGTGTATGGGTGCTGATTACCTGCACTTCCATCTCTGCTCAGGGCTCTTCGCCATGTAGAACTCGGCGCATTTCTTACCGTTTGGGGCCCGACGGGCTTAGCGGTCCAACGATTGATGCCGCACCTGCGCTTTGGCGCCAGGGGATGGTTTACCTACGATCGCGCTGTGAATATGGCAGAATGGCTACGTACCGACGTCGCCCTGGTGAGCCTTCCTGATTAGGAAGCTCGATCGACAAATAGGCGCCCGTCGACTCAGCGCTGGTTCAGCGTCACCCCGATTCGTCCAATTCAATCGTGCCGCTGGTCGGAACAAAGGTAAGACGACCCACTCGCGCACGGACCGTCTTCCAGTAGTATAAAAACGGGCCCTCACTATATTTTCTCTTCGTGTACGCCTCACCCTCGAGTCCGCGTCTCGAGCAGGTAACGTTCCTCGCACATTTCTCTGCTTCTCTCCATCTCACTCTCTTACTATCTCAATTCAACCATATTCTTCTATCTTTTCTACGTAATTTCCCATCCCTGAAGCCACTGTTCATCGCTCCTCCGTACTCGCGAGACAACAAGTCTCTACAGCGCTCAGCAGCCGATCGCACGTGTGCTCGACGGTCAGGAGTTTGCTATTGGTAGCAGGGATTGCCTCCAGGCTCTGTATAGTCTGTGCTTTTCGTGGTGGCACGTGTACGAGCGACTTGGCGTCGCTCGCTCGCATGGTTCGCTACACACTGAGCCTTCGTAGGATTCTACTCGTACATCTGGAGGGATAGGGTGGACTCGGGCGAGAGGGAGAACGGTTTCGATGGAACACTGTCATGATTAGATCTCGCCCTTCAGCGACAGCGACTTGGCCTGAACAGCTCAGAGAGTTTATTTACATGGGTTCCATACGTGCATTTTGGTTATTGAGATTTTGAATCACGGCTTTTATTCATACTTAGTCTCGCAGATATACGACACGCGGTACACCATGTTCGAATCTCACCTTTTATCCACACGAGCTCTACACCGTTATATGATGTGTGAGATACAAGGTGAGTTCTGCGCACCAAGGGAAGTCCTTGAATTCTTTTAGTCTACCTCACGATGCTGATTCTAAGCTTCTACACAATGGACGTTGGACTACTGACACGGCTTAGAATCGAGATTTGCACACGTCGTTGAAGGAGCATTCAAGTACGTCGAGCTTCCTTCGATGTTTGCGTTCATCACGATGAGCTACAATGCGGATGCGAAGAAGGATACGCTATACGGTGTCACTGGGCTTGCTTCGGCTTGGATGGGTGCTCAAGCCCAAGCTACAGAGCGCTCCATGTCCCGAGCGCATTTCAGAATCCTGACATCCAGCAGGCGTAGTTATTGCGATAAAAGCGACGACTTCGTTTGTGAGATGGCACGGATTCGCCGTGGTGTTTCCATTTCACTCAAATTCGGTACGAGCTAGGTGAGAGTGCTGTGAGTATGTTAGGTGATAATATAATGCGTCCTGGACGCGTCGATGCATCGTGGTGACACAGTTCGTCGAAGGCTTTCGACTTGTGGGTATCGCACATGATCGGAAGTGACGTTGAATGCGACGATAAGGATGCCATTATAGGTTCTAAGTTAGATACATAGAATAGTTGTTGGACACCTATATGGTGCTAAATAGCTAACGAGAAGCCGATTGCATTGTGTCTGGGTCGTAGTCATCCCAGGCCTCAATGTAGTCTATCCCGAATGACCTGGTCCCACCCGTATTCTCGGATTCCACCTGCGAGCTGGTATCGGTAAAAGAGAATGCTGAGTGTGAATCTGAATGTGAGATTCCGGTCCCAATTCTCGTCTCGAGGGAGTATTCGTTCGCTGCCGCCGACGAGCCGCCTCCACGAATGGAGGGTCCATGGAGAACGCGGAACACGTACGAAACGAGAACAATCAAGTTGCACACTATGACTGACGTCGCCGCCTAGGGATAGATAATACACAATGTCAGCTGCGATACTTCACCCCGAAAAGATAAAGAACTGCTCACCTCGATAAACCCCAATCGAAAGCGTGTTTCACTTTTCATCGGTTCCCAAGTCTCAGGAAGAGCCTGGAATATGACGAGACCAATGGTGGTGAGGGTTACGATGGTGCTTGCAGCAAAAGCTGATAGAAGCATCCATTTGAACGCTCGCGAAGCCTTGAGCTTCCACAGCGCACGAATCGGGAGTGCAATTAAGAATGCATCGGCAAGGAGACCGGCTGGTTGGACGAACGAACGAAAGGGAGGTCGTAAACTGAAATCCTTTCAATTCACGAACGAATATGTAGACGTACCGATCCCTGGATAATAGATGCCTGATATAGGTGCGAAACACATCGTCCGCGTGCCGTGTACCCCTGGGGGCGGCTCCCAACCAGACGCGGGCGCGCATTGGGAAGTGAATGCGACGAGGAATGTCACGAGGACGAAGGCAAAGGCGCGTACAGCAAGAAGCCCGAGGCGGTGTGCCGGGTGCTGGGGTGGGAATATACGTGAGGTCCCAAATGCCAAACTCATTCGGGTAAGCCTGTGGGCATTCAATCGTTAGCAAACCTCGATGCGTATGTATGTAGAATTGGGAAGGAAGGAAGAAGAGATAGTCACCAAATTGTTGTCCAGGAAACCACCATACCCATGAAGAACCGTGCCTTACTGTACGTACGCGTGGCCGTGATGCTACCTATATGCCAGAAGCATTGATATTGGAAGCGGATTCATTGGCCTTATACGGTCCTTACCTTCCGGTCCACCATCATTCAACCAGAACAAGATAGACGTCCAAATACTGCCCAGTACTGACGCAAATGCGAGCCAATCGTCCCACCAAAGCCTTCCCACCGTTCGACGACGGTAAAGCCTCACAAAGGTGGTTATTATGGCGACGGCGTATGTGCATGATACGATAACTGTATATGAGGTTCAAGATGAGTTGGGTACTCAACAGAGCCTAATACTTTAGCTTACTTACCCTGGAAAGCACGCTCGAGCTCCGGTGTGAACTTTCGCATGAACCAACAAGGAGGCGGTCGGGCCCCGAAGCAGCCAGTTGGCGGGGATGAAGGAAGGGGACGGGATCGTCACTTTCACGTCACCGGTGTGACGATACTTAAGGCTAGTTTCCGACAGGGGGACATCACGATACGGAGGCCGAGCCGGTGCCATGCCATCCGGCCTATGTATGTAGATCGATCAGATCCCTGCCAAATCCTAGACGACGGCAGCTTGCTAAGTAGGCGAAATCAGTACTACTTGACGTTAAGGCGTACTGGTATCCAGTAATTCAGCCAATTCAAATGGCCCCAGTTGGCCTCAATTTCCCCAGTGCGTTCTCGAGGAACTTTAGCCCCAGCGCACGGGGGTACAGTGTACATATCATGACACGCGGGTGCAATTCTATTCAATTTGAAAAGTGCCGAAGCGAACGTCGTGACCGCGCGTTCCACCCGGCCTCGGCTTGCCGGCAGAGTACCGCTCTTTATATGGAAAGGGCGAGGTTTGGGCGAGGTGCAACAGGAGGTGAAGATACAGATTGGGCGATGGAGTCCTAGGGACCGCTATTTGCTCAATGTCAACCGTCGACAATGAACAAAAACTTTGCAGTGACGTGGTCAAGTCAATGTTGCTCGACAAGCTACGTCGCTCCAAACAGCTCCAAACCCCACCTCCACACTGTATACCCCAACCACGCAGTTAATCAGCGCGGATTCAAACCATCCTTGAAGCCCAAGCCGGAATCGAACTAACTATCATACATACCATCGCTGCACCTGCATCAGATATACCCTATCCAGCTTGAATTAAAGGCAGGTGAATGGCAGTCGAGTCAACGTCGAGTGCCCTGAGTTCGGTGATGGGGGTTCGAGGAGCTAAGGCTCGACTCACGTATGTAGCACAGGAGTAGATAGAGAAATGGGAATATATATTCAGAGAGAGAGAGATGGGGGAAACGGACGCGGGGAACGATAGAGAGAAACGAGAAACGAGAAACGAAATGAAAGGGGGCTGAGTGAGAGAACACGACGAAACGGGGGGCGTAAACTAAGGAACTAAGTCTACAGGGGCTGGCTATAAGTGAAAAACAGGGAGAGCGACGATAGCTCTCTCTCCCGCATGCTCGCACAGCCCAGAAGCTCGAGGAGATCCGTTTCAAGAGGCCGGACCATCCTTATATCATCTCTATCGCATGCGAGGGGATGGTACGGGTCCTGAGGGGAAAACAATCCCCCGGCGCCTAAGGCATGTGCGCCATCAGCCGCCGGACCGTTAGATCCGTCGTGCGCTCATGGTAAGTGATGCGCCGATTCTGGATCGGCAGCATCTCTACACAGGAGCAAATCCAAATAGGCGTATTACCTCGTACTACTTACAAACATGCGCTCCCGAATGATCGATCGATCTCCCGGGATGTACGATATGACGAGCGCTTGTTCGGCGCTAATACAAGTCCAACACCGAAGGTCATTCAACTTGAGCACCAGATTCAAACAAGGAGTCAAGGTGCATCCAACGTTGGTGAGCTCCTATAGCTGCGTCTGAGAACATCATCGCGGGCCACGGCGGCAAGGATCTTCCGTATTATATCCGGAACGTTACGTTCCATGCATTGAGTGAAACCCGGTGGCGGTTACTGTACTTCGATGCGAATACACCGGTGAAGCTTATTACATAGCTATACTTAAGCGCGACTTCACCCTGTCCGTCTGACTCGCTTAACTACTCTACTAGATCAAGCTCGAGATAGATACTAGATAGATAGATAGTATCCAAGGTGGTATACAAAGATGACAGTATCTGGTGGATGCACACCTTACGCGCGGTGCGGATGTCATGGTGGATGACATTGATGTCGATATCGCGGCTCTGAGGAGGGTGCAAGAGCAGCCAGCGGGTTCGGCTCATGCTGGGGCTGGGGGGCTGGGAGTCAGCAGGAAGTGTATTCTATTTACTGAGACAGGCAAGAGACAGGTCTGGTTCCTCTACTGTACATGCACTGCCGTTTGGCTCGTGCGGTGAGGAATTTAATGTGCTAACAGATGCTGTCATGCGACCGACCACCAGCATTCGGCTGCCTACCGCGAAATGGCTGGCGGCTCTCGACTTCGCGGGCACCGTACGTGGGTCCGCATGGCAGACTCAGGGATAATGCAACTCGGGCCCTCCCGTAAGTACATACCCCTGTGCGGTGGGCGCCGGATCCACTATCCGTACCACTATCCGTGGAGCCTGGTCGGACCGCATGGAGGCGTGCCGGGTTATTGGAGGAGGGTACGAGTGGCGTGGGGACGTGGCTTCAGGGCGCTTCTCCGGATCTGTTCGTTATTAGTATTCAGGGGATGCGACGGGCGAGTTGCGCCACTATCTTCGTGTCTCGCACCCCGGGTATCGTCCGTCGTGCGCTGACGCGAGTTCTTGTGACTCTTGGGGACACGATTGTGCTATCCGTGTGTACCGACCGGCCGGCCGGACTGGGACTCGGGTGGGCGAAGCCGCCACCGTCGTGTGCAACACGTTCGATAGTCGATAGTCAGGTATGCTTTCACAGTCGACCGGCCGACCACAGCCTACTCCGGCTGTCGGTAGGCTTGTTCCAAAGATACAATGCGTTGCTGTGAGGGAATATACGTCGGGGGGAAGAAGTTGCTAACGGAAAGGTACGGAAATATATTATGCAGTACATAGTAGTGTGACCCCAGTCGCGCTCACGCAAACGCGAACGTGTCGCCGCCCCGGGCCAAGGCTCACATGTATGATCCACGCGGCGGTTGTTATGCTGTGATAATGATAACGTTTCGAGAACGAGTTTGAGCAGCGGTATATATATCCACACACCCCAGGTGAATTCCAACAACAAAATGCGCCTCTCTTCCGTCGCCCTTTTTTCTATCGTTGTGTCGATGGCGTGTACAGGCTACGCGCACCACAACAACGTACGTGTACGTGTGGGCGCCGCTATCTAGAACTACTACTAGCTGACTTGTAGTACTTGTACGAACGAATGTTCTAGCACGAGCACGACATCCATACACGAGAGCTCATGAATGATCGAGTCAGCGAAGTCAGGACGAGGGATCTCGTCCGCGCGCTCGAACGGAGGGCCAAGGATGGTGATGGTGAGAAGAAGAAGAAGAAGAAGAAGGAAGAAGAAGAGAAAGAGAAAGAGAAAGAGAAAGAGAAAGAGAAAGAGAAAGAGAAAGAGAAAGAGAAAGAGAAAGAGAAAGAGAAAGAGAAAGAGAAAGAGAAAGAGAAAGAGAAAGAGAAAGAGAAAGAGAAAGAGAAAGAGAAAGAGAAGACGAGCCGCAAAGCTAAGAGGTGGTGTTGTACGAAATGCGGGAAGGAGTATCCCAACCAGACTCGGGTGCGTCCGCCGTCCAAAGTCCCTACACACATACATACATGGCATGGCATGTCGATATCTGCCTGCTCGTCATTGGGTTGGTTTCGTGCATACTTTGCTGACCAATTTTAATTTTGGCAGGCGGAGAATCATCAGACCTATCATAGAGACCATGTAGTGAAGTCGTTAACGAAGAAGGGGGAGGGATGTTGGCCACTGAACCCGCCACTTCCACCCACTTGGTGATGGACTCCTCTGAGTGGGCAAGTTCGTTCCGCTCCGTCTTGCACGTACCCACTCAGAGAAACTCCCTTTTGTTTCCCCACTGTAATAGACATAACTAAAGTAGAGCCTAAGACACGCTAAAAAATCCAAGGAGCATTATTCCTTTGGCATCTCGTGGATCGGGCGAGAGAGCTCAGGCGACGAGAACGCAGCCCGAGCCCCGCTCGTTTTTCTCCCCCCCATTCCACGACGAAGCCGAGCATAGACCTTTGGCTAGCTAGCTTAGCTTGCTGACTGTCAAACTGACTGAGGCTGACTGACTGACTGACTGACGTATGTACGTGCGTGCGTGCATGCGGCGACGTTATATACTTATTGCTTCATGTCGAGTCCCCAATACACAAGCGGATTCAGAGTTCAGGGTTTAAGCGCTGGACTCGATTCGGGGTCGGTCGACGGTCGGGCGGCGTACCTCTGAGCGCGTCGGTCGGTCTATCGTCGGCCCTCGTCCGCAGTGTATGCGACGCAGGGGTGTTACTGCTGCTAGGCACCGGGATGGATGGATGGATGGAAAGCGCTGCTTGGCTTGGGGACGGCTGTGGGAAGGCCCGTTATGTACATTCGAGGCTGAAGCCAAACAAAGGAGATGCGCAGCTTTCTTTCTTTCTTCTCTGTGACGTCCCGCTCTGGTGTTCTTGGGAGAACGTATTCTAGAATGATCCAATGACCTCCATCCGTCCGTACACGACCCGCCGACCGACCTCCCCGCCGCCGAGCTACAAACCCCGCCTCCACCTCCACCACCACGCACGCGCCATCCCTCTCCCCTCCCCCGCGCCGCTCGACGCGCGCGACCGGCGCAGGAGGCCTCGCGACGCCGAGCACGGACGCCCTGGTGTTCTGCCTCTGGGAGTGCCACCTCTAGCCTTTCGAGCCACAGCCAAAACGCGGGACTATACAGTTGAACCACGCTTCACCCACACTGATCATCTACCGAGTTCGAGCTCAACATCTCCACCTCGGCGTTCGGCGTACGACGACGACGAAGCGATGGCGGGACCGGGTCCTTCCCCTTCTCCACATCGCTCTAACTTACCAACTCTGGGTATGCAGTTCGGCCCTTTGGTTCTATCGGGAAAGCCGTAGGAGGAGGAGGAGGAGCTGGAAGGGAAGGATCGTCATGAGGAGGGGGAGAGATGGAAGGGATCGAACGAACGAACGACCAATCCCAACCCACCAACAAACACCCTCCTCACACCAACACCACCACCACCAACAACAACGACGACTGCCCTCCCTCATTCCCCCGACCCGGTAGCCCCCAAACTGGATCGCCTACCTCTGCCAACATCTTTTTAGCGTGCCGCCGCGGCTGGCGACGGGTGTTTCGGCGTTTGTGGGGGTTAGAGTTGAGTTGGGCGGGGAGGGCGTCGGGGAGGGTGCTTCTACTGCTGCGACGTCGGCGGGTTCCAGTACGGGTGCACCCTGAGTGCGAGTACGAGCGCGAACGTGACGACTACGGCGACGGGTGCGACTACGAACGCGGGTGCGAGTACGAAGACGGGCACCGGTACGACGATGACTCCGAGTACGACTGGGAATGCGAATGCGACCACGACCACGACCCCGAACACGACCCCGACCCCGACCCGCACCATCCTCCTCCCAAAAGCCTACCGCTTCCCCCTCGTTCGTCGCCAAGTTCCGGGAGTCTCTCCGGCTCGTGCTCACGAGCGCGGATCCGGGGGTGGAGGGAGGAGGTTAAGTTTGATTTGGGTATTTGGCGAGGGTGTGTCGGGGATGGGGAGGAGGCTGAGAGGGCTGAGTGGGCTGCGTATGTGGGAGCGGCGGGGGCGGGGGGCGGGTGCTCCTGTTGTTGGAGGGGGGCGTCTGCGGGTGGCGTGTGGGAGAAGGGGTGGGAGGGGGATTAGCGTTGGAGTGGGAGGGGGCGGGCGAAGGAGGAAGAGAGGGTGGTAGCCTGGATCGGTTTTGGAGGTGTGCGATGTTTGATCGGGTGCTTGTGCGGTCGTTTTGGAAGGAGCATGGGGAGGAGGTGTATGCGGGGGATGTTTGAAGCATGGTGGGTATGCGTTCGTTCGTTCTTTCTCGTTGCTTTCGATCGTTTCCTATCTCTTCTTCTCCACTTCTTATGTTTTATCCTTCGTTTGCGCCGGTCGTTTGACTCGATGGCTCGATGTGCCGAGGTGGATTAGGAATGTTCGCCTTCCCGTCTTTGTCGTCCACGTCGTCGTTTCGTTTCGAACCACTGTGTCGGTGTTCGAGTGTGCCGATACGCACGACGCGCTCATCTACGCTGCGGCTACTTCAGTTCGGGGGTCATTCCTTTCCTTTTCTTTTCTGTCGGCACCTCGTTCGCGTCTATCTTTTCCTCCACCTCGTTCCTTCCCTTCCCTTTCTATTTCTTCTATTCTCTTTCACTCTTATCCTCATTCTTTGCTTTTTGTTCTTGTTCTTCGGGGGTCGGTGCATGCATGCGAGGGGGGGTTCGATTCACTTGCCCTGTCGAGTTGATTCGTTCGATTCGTGTGATCGGGCGGTCGGACGGCTTGTGGATGGGCGGACGGTCTTATGTTCGCGGCCTTCGGAGTTCGTGATCGCTTCGATGCAGTTGGCGTGTTCGTTTTGTTTTGGTTCGTTCTGTTGGGCGTATTTTGGCTTACTATGCTCGGTCGGTCGTTCGTTCGTGTGGGTGTTCGAGAGTGCGAAGGTGCACACTTCGAATCGGGTGCTCCGTTCTTCATTGGATGTGTCCCTTTACAGCTGCTCCAGTCGTCTCGTGGTTCTTCGTTTGGCGCTTTACCTTTGGCTTCCATTCCTTCTCGGGTTGTACCCATTTTGTATCGGGGCGAAGAGGCAGCGCGTATGATTGCAAATTTCTTGATCAAGTTATTAAGGTCTGCGATCGCATCGACGAGATCTTATGGACTTAAAACTGTGTGCTTATGATGCGTTGCCTCATCCCCCTTCACTTTCTCCTCGTCTACATACATTCACTCTTTCACTCCACCGATCATCTTACTGACGTACTCCATTTAATTCAGATTGGGCTCGACGGGGTGCTCAAACACGAAGGCTTCCTCCTAACGAAAGGCGAAGGAGTGTGAGGGGATGGGTTGAAGCATGGTGAGTTTTGGTCCTTGCGTCGTGTTCTTCCTTCGTTGGACTGGTGGATGTCGCATGACGTCTCCACGGACTTCGTTCGAGTCGGACGTTACTCGAACGCATTCAGGGGATGAGGGGGAGGGGCCAGCGCGTGTCATTAGAAAGTTTTGAGATGTTTTTGAAGGTCTGACCTCATGAGCTCCGTGTATTTATTCATATGATGCGCTGGCTCCACCCTGTCCTCTCTCTTTTACTTTTCGTTCATTCTTCCTCTACCGATCATCGTACTGATGTACTCCCCTTTACCACAGACTGGGCTCGCTGGGTAGACGAAGTCGACGGGGGCATCACGGCGCAGCAGTTCCTCGCGGGCTGGATAACGTCGAGGGCGGGGAAGGGGGCGGGGAAGGGGAGCGGGACCACGTCGAGGAGGTAGTTTTGCCTGCTGTGGCGTGGGCTGCCATCAGCATTCAGCGTCCAGCCGCGCCCGTCGAACGGGATTTCACTCTTCGGCGTTCGTCGCTATCCGCGTCAGGCCCGGCGGGGCTACTACGAATCCTTCGTCTTCGACTGCGAACGGAGGTACGAATACGGGTACGAGTAGTGCCAGTATGACGACGAACGGGGGGAGAGGGCTGCGAATACTCCACACGATGTGCCACACCACCACCTGCACGTGCGGGTGCGGCGGGTATCTCGACTGCGGGAGGGTGTCGGCGGGGGTTACGGAGGGAGGGGCAGGACGGTAAGGTGCAGGAGGGTAAGGGGGTGGGGATGAGTAGGAGGGGGAGGTATAAGCAGGAGGAGAGGGTGGAGAGTTTGGATCGGGTTTGGAGGGAGTGGCATGTTGTTTCGGAAGGAGTATGGGAGGAGGAGGATGAGGGGGATACTTTGAAGCATGGTGAGTGCGCGTTTTGGTTCGTTTTTGGTTCTGTTTGTTTGGGTCTTGAGATTGGGGGCTCCTGGGTTTTTCTATCTTCGTCGAACTGGTGGATCGAATGGCGGTCTTTCGATTAGCGCATCGATCCTTGCTCTGGATCCGGTCGGTTCGAGGCCCATTTCTTAGTCTCCTGCTCGCTTCGGATCGCGGACAGAACTCTTCTTGAATGTGCGCACCTGTGCGGTCGCTCAATGCGGAGGTCTCGATGGACTTCGTTCGAACTGGAAGTTATTCGTGAGTTCCTTTCGAATACTTCGTTTCGTTTCGGGATGCTTCGTTTGGCCGCTACGTTCGGTGTCGCCCTTTGGGTGGCAGGTGATGTCGAAGTCGACGTACCTTACTCCTAATCCCGGGGTTGTGAGCCCAGCGTTGGCGTTCACAAGTCTCATTTCGGGGTGCACGATGGGCTCCGCGTCTGCGTCCCGTCCAATATCATTTCATTTTCAACCAAAATCACGATTCGTGTTCAAAACCTCAGACTGCAACCACAGAGTAACCAGGTGAACGACGGTAATGATGCGATGTTTCGAGCACCCCCGCGTTCTGGTCAATATCATACATACGGTAACGGTGACAGACTTATTCCAGTATCGAATTCATTCAGCGGTCTCCCTGGGACTGAAAGTTTGCCTGAATAGCTTTATCGAGAATTCAAGGAAGCCTCGCGGCGTCGTGTGTTGTTGGAAAACCTGAGCTTTAAAACAACTAAAAGTAATACAGAGCTTGGGAATAGAGAGATATCAGAAACATTTCAAGTATATCAAAAACAAACTTGGCGAAAAGTGTCCGAGACGCACCTTGACACGAGTTCGTGTCCGGCAAGCTGTTCCACCTCTTCCAGGAACTCCCACCGCCTCTCCGTGCACATGTTTAAATAGCAATATAGTGTACAGTTACTATGCGAAGCAGAAGGGCTTTCTTGCGAATCCGGCTCATCCGCCACATCCGGGCGGATGTGGTGGATGTCCCGTTTCCAAGGTGTCCTCTGATAAGTAATGATGTTTCGGTTTATTCACACGAGTTTGAGCGGTATATAGAGGAGGGCCAAAGTTCTGTTGAGATATTCCACGCACCCCAGGTGACTTTCAACAACAACATGCGCCTCTCTTTCGTCGCCCTTTTTTCGATTGTTGTGTCGATGGCGTGTACAGGCTACGCTCACAGCGACGTACGTGTGGGCGCCTTCATCTAATCTAGAACTACCAGCTGACTTATGCGAACATTCTAGCGCGACCTCCATGCGCGAGAGTTTGTGAATGATCTGAGCGAAGTCTCGACGAGGGATCTCGTCAACGCGCTCAGCGAGCGCCTTGAGCGGAGGGCCAACGAGGAAAAGGACAAGAAGAAAAAGAAAAAGAAAGAGAAGAAAGAGGGAGAGGATTCAGAAGAGGAAAAGCAGCGCGCGTCTCCTAGGTGGTGTTGTCCGAAATGCGGGAAGGAGTTTCCTAACGGCTATAGGGTGAGCCCAGAGTCCATACATACATATCCCAGTCCGATGTCGGCATGTTCGATCGCTGCGATGCCTGGTCGTCATTGGGTTCTGTGTTTACTTTGCTGACGCTGGAACGGTTTTTTCTTTTCGCAGGCGAGGAGTCATCAAGACAATTTTTCCGGGCATATAGTGAGGACGTTGGCGAAGAGGGATAAATGTTGGCCCGAGCAGTAGGATCTGGAGCGAGGTGTTCCGGTCCGACCGATTGTGTACCCAACTGGCGTGGCATCCTTAGTATCCTGCGTGCCATGCCTGTGCAGCCTAAATTGTTATGTACCCTAGGACATCTAAGTTAAAGCTTTGACAAGCCTTTAGGATCCTACGGTATGATGCTTGCTTATACGAAACGCACTCGCCATGCACACCTTCGCCTGTCAGCTCCTCCTCATATCCAGAGGACCGAGGACTGAGGATCCCGGGGTGAGATCGGCTGTATCGACAATGCCCTTCGAAGCTCATCGCAGATCGTCCAGGTACCGATTCTGACGATGATTCCCAAACGAGTGACAAGCCTTGATCATTGTTGGCTAGGAAATTTTCTAAATGAATGATGGGAATGATGGCGTAGCATCGTGTTACGGGCGCCTATTTTATGTCCATTGACGCTCTTGTCGTCCTCCGTAACCGTAAAGTCCGCTACGATGAGGACTAGAGTGATGCGCGTACGATAATCGAGGATGAGTGGAGGTTTGGGACGGAAGGGAGAAGGTGCAGTGACCTGGGGGAATCGGGCATGTTGATTTTGTCCCAGGGTCGGGGATAACGACCATGTGGGCGATCCAGCCAGTGCTGTCACCAGTGGCACAGCCGAACTGCCACCCATGCCTCGCCATATCTGTTTTCGCCTATGTATGTACGTCGCGGGAGTCGTAGTTCAGTCGGTATTTTGAGACCTTCGAGTTGAACAAATGTACTGCATACGTATGTTCTGATTAAACGTACATACTGCAGGTTCTCCGAGATTCTGCAACAGTCTTCACCTCGCTTCCTCCGGTGGACAAGATCTCGGAGGCTTGACGCGATACCTCTACGGTGTGTGCGTTGATTGGGCCATATGACTCAAGCCTTGAGGCGAGCCTGCGCTACATATATGAAGGTTACTGCGTGGTTCACTCTAGGCGGGTGTTTCATCCCCATCGCAGTCTGATGTGACCTACCGATCGTACGAGCACTCCCAGACCAGCTCAGTTGACGGCTAGTTAACGTCGCTAAAGACCATGAGCACCGATCTTAACGGATGGAGCAGAAACAGGGTGGACCGTATATATAGACTGGAATGATACGGTCGCCGTAAAAGGGACGACAGACTTCAGCCCCAATTCAGCCCACTGCCCAGTGCCTACCCAAAGCCCACTCCTCTGATCTCGGCCACAGCTCTACTCCAAAATATGCGCCCCACACTCCTTACCATCCTTCCTACGGCATTCTTCCTCGTTTCTCTTGTCCAGGGATACGAACACAACCCCGTGGGTACAATTTGTCTCCCGAATGAGCACAGCGTACTTATTCCCCGCTACTCAGACCCACTCCATCTTGAACGCGCGCCGAGCGTTCGACGACCTCGACACCCGCGAACCTAGCAGCATCTACATGCGTGAGGAGGTGCTTTCGGCGCTTTCGACGCGTGAAATTTTAGCCGAGCTATCTGAGCGCCTTTCCAAGAGAAAGGAGGAGACAAGTATAGTTTGGCGCTGCGATATATGCAAGCGGAATTTTAAGAACAAGAGTGACGGGGAAAAGGAGGTTTGCATGGATGCATGGGGGAGGGTCTATAGGCACCAATTTAGAGCCACGTTTCCGAAGCCTAAAGCATAGGCTGCCACATGACCATTCAACCTTCGGTTATCGTGCGAGGTCGGAGAAGGGGGAAAAGTGTATAATCTACTGTGTATTAAATCTCTCGGTACGGTCGGCATATGGTTCGTGCTCCTGTCGATGGACGATATGATTCTCGGTAAGAGGGAATGGATTCTGGAATACGACTGGAATATTGAGGCGGGATACCTGTGCATGCCATGCGGTGGGATAGGTTATATCAGCCATAGAAAGGCCTTAGAGTGTCGATTGATCTTGACGTGAGCAAGCATCCGCGCGCCCGATGTTGAGCTACGGCGCACGCACCGAATATGATATATATAGGGGAAGCTGAGCATTGCTCAACGTCTCATTCCCCGTGGTATACGATACGCAGGCGGTGTTGTGCATAATGGTGGATTGATGAAGTCGAGCGCCGGGAGGGCGAGGAGGCGACGGGGACAGCTGTGGGAACGGACGACACAATGTATGTTCCAGACGTTGATGCCAATCAAAGGATCTTGGGCGTCAGAATCTGTTCTTTTTCTTTTCTTCTCTATACAACTAAAGACTGCGTCTCCGAATCTCTTGGTCCCGCTCTCTGAGTCCCGAAACGACCGAGGTCCGAGCAAGTTTAGCAATGGTTTAGCATACACGCAGGTCCCAGGTCCACCCCGCACCAAGCATCGTACGTCCCACCCCACCTCACTCATCTCCATCCACCAACGCAACCCACAGGACGACCGCCCTTCGACCTAGGCCCTCCCCGCCGTGGCCTGCCCAAGCCGCAACTGGCTCGGCAGGCCCCTTCGTCCGCCCTGTGACGCCCAGCACGGACACCCCCTTGCGTCCAGGTCCAAGGTTTTCGGACGCCTTCCTCTTCGTTTTCGTCCTCCTCTGCGTCCGTCACTTCTTCGGCGCGCAGCTCGCTTCAGCCTCCGGAGCCCCAGACACACAAGAGTTTGGATACGTCTTTACATTCGCGCCACAACCACTTGAACCACAACCACAACGACGGCGATTTGCATATCTCTTCCAACCCACCTGCATCGCATCCTCCGGATCCGGAGAACGATGAACTCGGCGAGATGCCAAGACCGAGTTATTCGACGACTACGAAGGCGAAGATGGGTGTCGCGGTGACGGAGAGCATCGGGTCTGGTCGACGTCGTACGAGGAACTCGCCACTGTGTCACACCAACCCTCTTCCTCCTCGCCACAATGTACATCGGCACCAACAGATTCTACCCACACCGCCTCTTCTTCCGCCTCTGCATCGGCCGTACGATCCGTCGCTGCTAATGGGCGTGGAGTCGAAGGAGTCGAGGGATCGTTAGTAGGAGGAGGAGGGACAGGAGGAGGAGGAGAGATGGAAGGAATCGAATCTACCATCAACCCGCCCCGATGACGACGACGACGACAACAGCACCCCCGAACCTCGCCTTCGCCCTCGCCCTCGCCGACCCCGTAAGGCCCTGGTACCACCCCTCCGAGCTCGAGTACACCATGCGGGACGACCGGCCGCAGGAAACGATGATCACCTAGCTTTGCCAACACGTCTTCGACGTCCCACCGCCCCCGCCGAAAGGGAACTCGCCCGTCTTCGTCGCTATCCGCGTCGGGCTGGGCGGGGATGGCCCTCCTCCTGCTTCTACAACCACCACTAATCCTTCGACTTCGACTACGGATACGAGTCCGACTACGGCTGCTGCTGCGACTCTGGCGCCCCGAACCGTGCCACTCCCAAAAGCCTCCCCCATCGCTCATGTTCGTCGCCGAGTTCCAATGGGAATTGGTGCGGCTCGTTCGACTCTCCACGAGCGCGGATCTGAAGAGCGAGTGGGGGGAGTTTTGGTGCGATATCGTGCATTTGTCGAGGCTGTATCGGCATTTACTCGAGGAGGCGGAGAGGGCTGCGAATACTGCGCCTCCACCGGCGGGCGGGGGCGGTGGGGGCGGGTATCTCGACTGCGGGAGGGGCGTCGGCGGGGGATACGGAGGGAGGGGCAGGAGGGGTAGGTGCGGGAGGGGTCGGGGAGTAGTGGGGATGTTGGAGGAGGGGACGTATAAGGAGGAGGAGAGGGTGGGGAGTTTGGATCGCTTTACAGGGGAGTGTCATGTCATTTTGGAAGGAGTACGGGAGGAGGAGTATGAGGGGGATTTTGAAGCATGGTGAGTGCGCGTTTTGGGTTCGAGTTTGGTTTTGGTTTGTTTTCTTTTCGACTTTGGGTTCGACTTTTGTCAGTGATTGGGAGGATGAGGATGTGCCGTCCGACGCTCGTTCGAGTTTGGGAGATCGTGGTGTTGGTTGGGGGTTCGTGGATGACGAAGTTCGTTTGCGTGGGGAGGTCGACGCTGTTCGAGTCCTTCGCCTTGTACCTTCGCGGTGCCTGTCGTGCTTGGATCGCTCGATGTTCTGTCGATCGGCTCTCTCGCTATTCGTTTCGTTCGTTCCTTATTCTTTGCACTGTCCTCTCCTTTCGATGTATTCTGTTCGGGGATGCCCCCTCGCTGGACTATGCGACGTGCATATCTCGCTTTATGGGGTGGTCGAACGAACGGTGGAGCGCAGCGTACGTGATTACACTATGTTGGATTTGGACTTTGTTTGAGGCCTTGTGCATCGATACGACGAGGTTCTATGAAAAGAACTATCGTCATCTCCCTCCCCCCACTTCTCCTTCTAAATCCATCCCTTTCGCCCATTCCTTCGCTCTGCCTATTATATCACGCACGTACTCACATGATCTTACCTCCCCCCCGTTCTAGATTGGGCCCGCTGGGTACTCAAAGACCATAAAGGCTTCCTCCTAACGAAAGACGAAGTCGACGGGTGCATCACGGCTCCTCGCGGGGCTCCATAAGGTCGGGGAGTGCCGCGGAGGACTAGGGCTAACCCTAAGATACGGAGGGAGGGGCAGGACGGTAAGGTGCAGGAGGGGTAGGGGGAGTGGGTATGAGCAGGAGGGGGAGGTACAAGGAGGAGGAGACGGTGGGGAGTTTGGATCGGTTTTGGAGGGGAGTGTCATGTTGTTTTGGAAGGAGTATGCGGAGGAAGAGTATGAGGGGGATGTTTTGGAGCGTGGTGAGTACGCGTTTTGGTTCGTTTTAGCTTCCGTTTGTTTAAGATTGGGGGTCCTGCGTTTATTCTTCGTCTTTTTCTTTCTTCGTTGTACTGGTGGATCGGATGGCGGATCGGTTGCTCGCTCGTTCGATCGCGTCTATCCATAGTCATGCCGTTCCTCCTTTTCTTACCTTCCTAGGCGTTATTTCGATTAGCGCGCGTCGATCCTTGCTGTGGATCCGCTTGATTCGAGACCCATTTATTCGTCTCCTGCGTTCGCTTCGGATGGGGCAGCATCCCTTCTCGAATCTGCGCACCCGTGCAGTCGCTCGATGGAAACGTCTCGAGCCTTCGCTTCGTTGTTGTGCGGGAGCATCTAGTGTTATGTTCGTGCGCTTCTCGGGTGCGCATTTCCTGGAGTCCGTTTGGAGTTCGATTATATGTACTTAAGTCTTAAGTCCTTTCTTTGAATCCCAAGAAATGTGTTGTTTGCCGTTATAGATCCGAGATGGAGGGAGCGTGAGGAAAGACCAAAATGGAGGTAGACTCCGCGGCAACGGAGACGTTTAACCTTCTCCTGGGTGTTCCTGCGGTCATTGACATGAGCAGAATTGGATACTAGTCAGGGGATTGTGGGAAGCTAGTCTAACGCGAGTTTGCGGCGATTTAATAGAGCTCCCGTATCAGCCAACATCCCCTGGCCAAGTCCTGCCTCTGGCGGTGCATGGTATCCTAGTAGGGATCGGCAACACGACTGCCCGAACTCTAGCGCGATTGAATGAGTGGGAACATTCGCCTGTATGGCCACGGCACGCGGGGCACTAATAAATCTGTAGGTTGTCAGCCGTTGTGTACTCTTTCAAAATTTAGCACCATGTGCGGCCAATTCATTAGTTGCCGCCTTTATATATTGCGCCTGGCTGCCACTCGCTGGCGTGCTTTCATTCCCCCCACTACTAGATATCGCTCTGTGCTGAGCCAATCCTTGACTCCTCTTGAAACGACCTCAGCCGTGGGCTTGAATCGGATATGTCCAGCGCCAGTGACATCGCTGCCTTGGATGCAAAGCAACAGGACTATGCGCTACTTGGGTTCTGGTTAGGAGTGAGTCCGTGCACCCGGCTGCCTGATTCTACATAGTGACGATGCATATTCTCGCACTCCTCGGTGACCTAGGGAGTCGTATATGGTGCGTCTTTCGTTCCTTCGCCCGCTGTTCCACCCGTGACCGATGCGTGCTTTGAATAGGGGCCTACTGTATACTGTATGGGCTTTCCGTGAAGATCGCGCTGGAGACGCGAAGGGTGCATTCTACGCATTCAGCCAGGGTGCGTCTCAGGTCGTGTCCATACATTTGGCCCATGCTGAACACGGACAATCCTTTTGTTCGACAGGTCTTCCCGACTGCGACACTACTCATCTTTATTCTGACAACTATTTACATGGGTAAGCGTATCCATGACTTAAGTCTTAGCCGCCAGCGTGCCTGAGAAGAGCCCCCATATAGGACTCAACGCGTTTCGGACGCTCTACGCCTTCAGCCCGCAGTGGACTGAAGACTCGGGCGACCAGCTTCCTATATATCACATTCGCGACTATACTTCGAGCAAGGGCTTCACGACGATGCTGCTCATGAGCATAAGTATCTGGTTAGGTGATGCTTTAGCTGTGAGTGCCTTCCTTCATATGTTGTCTGGTTGACGCTCAGCTCACACCGTGATCTATGTTCAGATATACCGATGCTTCGTTATCTGGGACATGAACTGGTTGGCCGTACTCCTCCCCATCGCACTTTTGGTACTTAGTATCGGTACGCCTAGCTCAATCCTTCCTTCATAACCTTCGTCTCTAACATCGATTCGGCTCAGTCAACAGCACCGTCGTTGACGTGGCGTACAAGCACCCGGGCGCACTACCGTCTCAAGATGTACAGGCGCTGATCGGCATCGTCTTCCCGGTCAACATCGCGCAAAGCTGCCTTACAACAGGCCTCATTGTGTTCCGGATTTGGCGCCAGTATCGCGTCTCGCGTGCTGCCGGCCTGCACGTGCACGGAATGGGTATCGGCCTATTCACCATTATGAGGATTATCGTGGAGAGCGCCATGATATTTACCGTTCAGCAGATCACCATGTGCGTATTGTACTACTTGGGTAGTCCGACGCAGTATGTCTTCAACGAGATTCTCGTACCCAGCATAGGTGCGTGACTTCTAACGACTCCCGACTCCGAGATTCGAGCGCTAACGAACCATCCTGGTCCTTTCACCGATACAGGGTGTATCTTCGCGCTAATGTCAATCCGGGTGTACGGTGTGAACTCAGAGTTAACGACCGAGGTCCAGCTGTCGCACATCTACAGCGGTCTCTCGGTTCGCCCCGACAACCTTACGGAGAAAGGACATCCGATTTCTCAGGATGGAGGGAGGAACCATAGGAGAGCTGCGAGTGAAGCACTCGTGTTCTCCCGCTCGGGAGGCTCGCCAACTGATCATAGTTGGCACCCGACCGAGTCGATGGGTGGAGAGAAGGGCCAGAATGTTGATGTCGAGAAGGAAGCCGCGCAGTCTGACGAGCTCGTTCAAGATTCGGGTGGAGCAGCGAAAGATTCCTCAAAGGTCCCCATGTAATGTAATCTCCCTGGTCCATCACCAAGTCTATGACAGAGCTGGTTAGCCAGCGTGTGGTGGATACCCTGGTGGATACTACAGTTACTCTCTGTTATATACGTCTCGTTGCTATCATTGCCATATAACCCTAATATCATCAGTAATTACAACTTCCCTTTAATGTGAAACGACCTTTGGTCGGCCTTTGGTATAGCCGTGGATGAATGGCCTCCGACGCCGCCGTTTACTACGCCGAGTACCTCGAAGGGACAAATAGCACCTATGGCGATAAACAATGTAAATGCTGTGGAACGGTGGACCTCCCGGGGTGCAAGCCAGTTGACACTAATCATAGCACGTCGATAGACATTGATGTGTACAAGTATGGTGTCAGGGTGTCTATTGGGCGCCTATATACTGTCTCAAGATTGTTCTGTACGGGAAGTCAAGTGCGGTCCCCGCCGCTCGAAAGGGGGAAGAAACCACTGATGAAAGCAAGTTGCAGAGTTGAAAGCATTGGTTCGACCCACGCCCTGTTTCTCTGCGTTAAAAGGCTAGGTTTATCTCGGGTGATCAGGGGTAGCGGCAATCGATTCACAAGGTGTATAGTGATTTGGATCTTGTCATTTTCATTTAAGCGCCGGTGTCGTTGAAGAGTCGATTCAGTTGTTCTAAAGTGACAAAGGAATTCTAAAACCCCCACTAAATATTGAAACGCACGAGCGACACACACTCCCGTCTCGAATGACTTTCCTATTTCTCAGGGAACTTGACGCTTGCCTTGAGAGAAAATCCATATAGCTTCCCCCAAACCGACGCGATACTGCGCGGCATTGGAGCTTTGGAATATTGTACATACAGATACGGGGCTGATAGAGAAATATAGTTTGCTGTGTGGACACTCGGGGCACCAATGTACAGACATATTGCGACTTGAACGACGGGATCGGAGTCGCCCAAACTAGGGAGAAAGCATCAGTCGGATGAGCACGACTCAAACTGACCTTATAGCATATGTCACCCTAGCTCACGCGTACGCCGAAGAGTGGATGATATCTTTCCATAGCTGAAAGGGGAACGGACTTATAACAATCGAATCTACACCGAACTATATTTCCAAGTCCAACAAGTTCAGACGCGAAGCGTACCCAGCACAGTTTTACACATCTGGACACTCCACAAAGTAGCGCACATACCATGTACAATTAACGCACGCGCAAGTAATTCTCCCGTGTTGTGAGCGAGTGGATTGAGAATGATTTTAACGTCTGACAACTAGCATCCAGCACGAGCAACCCCGACCACACCATTACAGCTCCAAAACATTATATGTATCGTCCTTATTCCCACTGCCACATGGATACTTAGACACCCCGCAATTACCCCACATCCCAAGACCAAGACGAGGTCTGCGGACGCATAAATTTGCGGCCTCGCCATATATCCTGACCGACTGGGTTCTCGGAATAACTCTTGGGACCGTGACTCCCCCGTCTTTCACACTATCTCAGATACAAGACACCGCACACGACGCCATGCCCCTTTTCCTATACACCTGTGCGACAAAGTACCTCACACTCTCAAACCCACTCCCAAGCCTACGGAACGCCTGTATCCTTTTCATGCTTGCAGACCGATCAACCCTAACGTCCTCCCGCCCTCTATCTTCCGAACTCGCATACTTCAATGCCCACAGCACAACCCATACAGGCATCATTCTCAGCCGTAACACGCCTAACACGCGCACTCAGCTTGGACGGATCGTCGAGGAATAGAGCTCGCATGACGTTCCGAGAGCTCTTATGCCGCATAATGCGAGAGGTGGGCAGAACTATACATGGGTAATGGGTGCACCGAAGGCTTGATGGGACATACCTATACTTCATTTTCCACAGGGTGTTTTGTGTTCGAGACTATTGTGATACATTATCGCATCTGTCCAGTAGACTTAACTTGGTGTAGTACAGGGGTGATACAAGGCCGGAGAGACGTCGACGTTAACTAATGCGCAATATATACATCCATGGTCACAGGGTATAGTGGTGAATCATCCAAACTCGAGACTAGTAATACAATATCTAAGCTTGAACAGGGGTAGCAAGAGCATAGGGAAAGCGAGAATTGAAAGCATAGAGCATACTGTAGTATCAAACTCTGTCCGTCTGGAAATAAATGGTACATGAGATCAAACACCAGCCAGAATATCACCACGCTTTACGCAACCCACCCATCCAGTGGAACTCGCGGGTCCCGTCATCCCCACAACAATCCTTGATTTGGATATAATGAAGGCTCGGGAAGGCGATACCCCTGAGGTTGAGGCGGGCCCTGCCGAGTACGAGGTGTAAAAAGTGGTGGGTGACGAACGGACAATTGCGAACAGTGAGTTGAGTTCCAAAGAATGAAGATAACATCGGAAGGAACGAAAGCTCAACGTCCTTGCCTCCAATACGAGACAAACAAAGCGCATCGATGGACGGAGGTAGGCGCAGGATGGAGCTGGTGGTGAGCTTGCATGTGCATGTGTCAAGCGTCAGTTCCCTCGGTGCGAGATGGTTGAGGAGGTACCCGATCGCCGTCGCGTTGGAGTTCTTCACGGTCAATGCGCAGATAGGGTATGGTACCCTGGCTCGACGGCGCCAATGCTCTGACGTTAAGGACCCTTCCAGAATGGTGAACCGATCGAAGGTGAGCGATAAGAGTCGCGGGAGTGAGTTGGTGAAGTCGATGAGTCGCCCCATCCCGTCCTCAGAAAATCCAGCGGTGTTGGGGAAGACGTCGATGATCGTGAGGGAGGTGATGTGACCCATTGTGTAAAACAGGGTTCGGGACGATGATATAAGGGTGAGGAGGAGCTTTGCGTCGACTGAGAGCGTGGTAAGCGTCGAGCGCCCGATGGCGGCCAGGTAAGGAACGTCCGATGGTCCTGTATCTTCAATTGAAGCGTCGATGGTCAACCGTTTGAGAACAGGGTACACCTGTGGGTCGAAGGTATTCCCAAGGCGATCGATGGAGGACCTCCATCGTGCTTGAAAGACAAGGGAGCGGACCCTGGCTCTAACCTTCGAGACGGCATCAGCTACCGCCCACTCTCCATCCCTGGTATACCCTCCGACTCCGCGCTGAGACGGTCGACCTGGGATGACGAAGATTGAAAGGGGCCTCTTGCGAGACCTACGAAGGTACACCATAAAAGGGCTGTTCTCCAACGGAGCGAGCGACCCAATCGATGGCGGGAAGACGATGATCGTGGCCCAAAGGAATGGTTGCTTGACCATGAAGTTATGCCATTGCCTACAGACTCGGCCGAGATAGCCTCGTGGCAGGGTGTCGAGCACATCTTCGAGCTTGGTGTCATCAGGTACACACGTAGCGAGCTTGAATATCTCGAGGAGGATTCCGAAGTCGATCCTTTGGATGCCTGGTACGCGGCTAAACGCTCGGTTTTCGGCGGGGGCCAGAGGACTGTCAAGGATGGCGGGCACGGACACGTGTGACAGGGCATCGAATTGGGACTGGAGATACGTTAGGTCAGGACCGAGAGACGCTCAGGAGCTCAGAGGCGTACCATGGCAGCGACGAATGCCGGCGGGGATTTTCGGGGGCTCAGGGTGAAGAAGGGAGTAAAAGATGGGGGAAAGAGTGGAAGAAGACAGCTGTATGACCCCATCCATCCGAACAGGGCTATATAGGTCGTTCAACCCTCGACCCAAATCTCGGCACAGGTGCGTGCCCTCGAGGCATAAAGGCAAGGGGAGGCATAGTTTAAATCGAGTGCGCTGTGCTTGGATTTGCAGAGTGCCGGCGGCCCCACATCAAGGCACCGAGAACCCCAGGAGGCCGAAATTAACTCCGGTGTGACGGAGGAGGCGTGACTATCCCCTTGAGCCCTCGATTATTCGCCAAATGGTCTTTACATGGTCAAACAGGCCCCAACATCAAAGCTGACAGTCCTTTAATCCTGCTGCTTCAGGTCCGCTTCCTAGATTGTCTATTGCCATTGGCTCCAAGTACTACGAATCAGTATTGTGGTCCTAGAAAGCATCGCAGTTGGACAACCTACACATCCCCCTATAGCCTGCTCGCCCCATAAACGCCGGGTGTAGCCTTCGTCCTCGAGGCTCGTCTCTAACACTCACCTCCCGTATTCCGCCGTTTTACCCGGCTTTGAGAACGACCAAGCACAATCCACCTGATATCGGCGTCAGAATATCATATAGGAGTCGTCTTCCGTATCGATTAAGCGCCCACTGTTATTTGCCGGCCTAGAGGGAAGGCGGAAGGTGACGGGTCTGGGCCTCATGAGAGCATTCGCATCCACCGATAATCAACCACTCAAGTCATAAGTCAGACCGTTTCTATCTCATACCGTATTATTGTTGAAGAAGCTACTTCTACTACGGATTTTTGAAAGGGAGGAGGAGGAGATTAGATTAGAGATTAGATTAGATGACAGTGATGATGGCGCCAGCGAGGTGGCGACGCGGTGCTGTTCGACATCCTTGGAAGTTGGTGCTTCCTTGGCTCTTCCCTTTACCTCCTTGAAATGTGCTTGTGACGACCTCAATGCGATAACGCTATTAGACGAACTTGAACAGCTCAAACTCCTAGTACTGAGAAAAGACGGGTCCACGCACAGTCTGCCCGACTGTTCTCCGTTCTCTGGTGCCGTCTCGTTGCCCACTGCCCCTGATATCACCACCTCCGTCGTTCTAAAGGACACCCTACCTGATGGTATACACTCTGCAGGCTGCAGACCCGTGAACGAAACCTCACCTTACGCCTTTCCCTCAACGCCGTTATCCGTGCATGGAGCGTTCCCAGGGCCTGAGAAGCTGTAGCACCGGACGACCTTGAAGAACTACGAGGTCATCAGCGATACATGGCTACGATTTCCCGAATAGGATGGTGGATATGAGGCGGATACTATGGGGCGCGAGCAGGCCCAATATCGCCGAGACCTTTGGATGGGATGGGGACACTCGCTGGCGTAGTGAATAGAGGAGTGTTCGGTAAGTCCCGCCTGTTATTACCTTCACCCTTCCTACAATAATCATTCCGTTTCCCTACTCGCGCTCTTGAGGGTCGAGATGTGTATATGCGCTTCGCTTCATTTGCTCGAAGCTGATGCTTATTCTCGCTGTGCTTTCGTTCGAGCTTCAATCCAATCTTCCGTATGCTTTAAAGCCCTCCCCTCGATCATTTCCCCGAGAGGTTCGAGATGCGCAGTCGCGTTTCGCTTCCCTTGCTCGCACTCGTTCGTTCCGAATCATCGCCATAGGTTCTTACTTCAATTCTCAGGCTCCTTCGCGCTCCTTCTTCGAACCTTAAACCTGGGTTACCATTACCTGCTCAAAGACAATTGCTAACATTTTCTCAGGTCAGGCACGCCGCCCTCCTCACCTGCGTCGCCTACTTCACCGCCTGCGAGCTAGCCACAACCCGCCCAATCCCTCCCGCCCGTGTACCCGATCCTGGAAACCACCCACACCGGTGCTCTTCCTCCCGCCCGCGCCCTTGAACCTCCCGAAGTCCAACTTCACACACCTCACCGAGCTCCCGTCCGCGCTCACGCTGATCTGCGGAATGAACACCTCGTTCTTCCCACCGTACCTTAGACTCCTCGCGAAGGTAAGGCTCTTGTCGCAGTTCATCCTTCCGCGATCGACATGTGGGGAACCCAAGCGTTCGTGTTTCTGTCAGTGGGCGAGCCGCCGAGCACGACTCCGGCAGGCGAGAGAGGGGGGATAAAGAGGCTCACGCCGTTGGAGGACGTGAATTCGCTCTTTTTTTGATTCGTGTTTCGCATGGATTCTCAGGAGGCAGCGGAATGTGAGGGGGATTTGAGCGCGTTCAGACGTGCTCGTGCTTGGAGGAATGGTGGACTCGGGGGATACTCACAGGTCCTTTCATCATCGCCCGGCGCGCAGAGGGACTCTGCGGAAATACTCTACTGACAACTGACAGCTACGCTACGGCTACGGACGACGACCGCTATGACGAACACACTCACGAGCACGATGCTCAATGGACGACATGACGACGGCGTGGAGATGCATGTTGGACTGTAGAGGTACGTTCCAGAGGTCGTAGTATAACCTTGTTACGTCGCAGCTATTTGCTGCAGACGTGACTTCGGTATTCGTTGATACACGACTAGCGAGCTGACCGAGGGACTTGGTGCGTCGGTATCAAGCTCTGGCCCCTTTTCTTCGTGGGCGTACTCACCTCCATTTCGTCTTCTTTTCCCAATGACCGATCCATGCCTGTATATCTACTTCCTTTGTTCTCACTTTCGCGTCCTCCGTTGGCTCGCGACTTCTTTCCCTGCGCACTTTGTGTGCGCTGCGAGCTCTTGATCATACTGGAGGATATACATGAGGGAGGTACTAGCGCCTTTAAATTGCTCCCAGCCCCATAAACACAGTAGCCGCCTTGACTCCGACCTCCGTCGGGTATATATCTCTAACGCACTCTCCGAGTATTCATAACGATGGTTGAATAAATAAATTTATGTATTTGATAAGAAGTTGATATATCGCATTTTGGTTGAATTAAGCGCGCATGAGCTGGAACGCTTATTCCCCTCGTCCCGGTAGTTTAAGTGCTAGATAGAGCTTGAGTTGCCTTTGGGGGTACATTTATCTCAATTTTAATGCATTCGTTCTCCCTGTTCAATCACCAACTTAGAGGCCACTGAAAACGAGGGAAGCAGAAATTCGTATTGATGTAGTGAGGGCATCAAGGTGCGGGCGGGTATACATAGACGTATATGGTCTAGGAAACGTACGTTTTCGCTCAAGAAGAAGGATGAAGCTAGGTGAGTGCCAGTGCACAAGTGCGGACGTGGTCGATGTAAAAACACCCATGATACTACTGTACACAGCAGACCAATAATAGCATCGAGCCCTCCTGCTTTGCGGATGGTAAATTTCTCCAACACCCTTGATGGAGACCTTAAGTTCCCTTAATCTTCATGCCAGTGGGTAGGCCGTACAGTACTCGGTAATTTACATGGAATCAAGACTTCCCTTTGCAATTGCGAATTTGCGAGGGTAATGCAGTTCTCGAGGTCTCTTCTCATCGCCACCATTCTGCCACGGACTAAGGGAGCTTGAATGACACACTGGAAAGATCATATTGAAATGAAGAACTTGAAGTCATTCAGGTGTGTAGAAGTGTGTACATTAAGCACTCAAGTTAATGAGTCTACGCTGTAGTTATAGGTATAAAGTCCGGGTGCAGAAATGACTGAACGTACTCCAACAATGAAGTATCAACTAAAGTAAAGGAAAGTCTGGTGACGTGATCAAAGTCCAATTGACAGGGGGCTCAAGTGACGACGCTTAGCAAAGTTCGCCGAGAGCTGCGAGGCGACTTCGCGGATCTGGTCATCTTCCACAGAAAGAGCGCGCCTGGTCTGCTTCGCGGCATCGTCAGGGCGGAAGGGAGTGTCAAAGTCCGGTTGGCAGACGGTATCGGGAGCGGGGAGGGCACCAGTCGTGAAGTACTCGCGGACGACCTTGTAGGTGCATGTCGAAGGCTCGACCATGGACGTGTGCTGCATAGTTGAAACGCAGGTCAGCAGTGGGCTCTGACACAGTGGAATGTTTGTGTACGCACGCCGAAGGAGTTCTGAGTAAGAACGACCGAGTTGGGGAAGCCACTGGACATCTTCTTGGCACTATGATGTACATGTTAGAATAATAAAGAGATAAGAGTGATATAGTCAGACTCACGAGACCATGGGCGTCGCTGGGTCTGCCGTGTTTCCGATGAGGAGAATCGGGTGGCTGGTGTTCCCAGTCCAAGGTCCTCTGAAATCGTTCCTAGGGATCTGAGGCCAGCCACTATCAACGTGTGGTGAGCATAATGGGCAGAGTCAACCCATACAGGCACATACCTGCATCCAATGCGGAGCTGAGCCCACGTATCCGCGAACAGGCTCACCTTCGCCATTTCCTCGAGCGCCTTCTTCGACTCATTGATGTCGTTTGAAAACGGAACGTAGTCGTTGCAGACAAGAGTAAAAGTTCCTTCAAAGACATAATCATCCGTATGTGCCTTCGCGTCGCAGAACAGCTCCGCAGGGGGCGCTCCGAACAGCGAGAACATGATCGACCCATCCCCAGCAGCGAGTGCAGAGAGTCCCGCCGAGAGAGGCTTGAAGAGGTCGAAGGGGTAGTGGAGCGCGGTCCAGACAGCGACACGGACGAAGGCGTGGTCGATGATGGCGATAGCGTCGGAGGTAACAACGGGGACGGGTTGGGTGCGAAGCTTCTCGTATAGGGCCTCGAGATTGGAGTGGATGGTTGCAGCGTCGGATGCGTGGAATGGGCAGTTCTCAGGCCCGGCTTTTGCGCATCCGGTGTAGAAGCTTTCCATCACCTTCTCCGCGTCGACGAGATCTATGGCTCCCGAACCTGATGGTAGGTTAGTCAGTAATCTCTACTGCAGTGGAATGCAGGACTGTAGACGTACCACTGAAGTAATCGTCCGCGTCCGCCACACCGTCGATGACCATTCGCTCGACTTTGTCCTAGGTGATGCTCAGGGGACGTTGGGACAGATATTATTAAACCATCTTACCGGGAACATGGCAGCATAGGTAGCACCAAGAACGCTTCCGTACCTGAGGGAACGTCAATGTCGATTATACTAACACCAAGAAGAAGATACTCACGAAATACCCCAGTATTGAAGTTTGTCGCGTCCGTAGGCCTTCAAAATCGAACGCATGTCCCTCGCAGTGTTGGGAGTAGTCAAGTGCTCCAAGAACCCCTTTCCACGCTCGCCAGCGAGTTTACCAAGGATCTGCGCCCCAGCCCATGTGCGACCCACGCCTTCATCCGTCTGGTTCGTGATGCTAAGCCCGCTTAGTGGAGTAAAGGCCGTGCGCTGAACGTCGTTGAAGTACGATGCTTTGGGTGTCGAACGTGCGATACCTGAAGAAATGTATGGGTGAACATGTTCCTGAGTGCGCTGGGCGAAGCTTGGTCAGTCGTACCTCGAGGATCAAACCCGACCAAGTCGAACTCTCCGAGAATGGTGGACATCTGTTCACCGATACGAAGAACCTCGTCAACACCACTCTCTCCGGGGCCACCAGGGTTGAAAAGGATGGGGCCTTTGTACTCTTTCGAGCTAGAGGATACATTGGCTTGTCGACGAAGAATAGCAATCGAGGCAGTGTTTGTATTCGAAATCGGGGAGCTGTAGTTCAGCGGGACCTGGCCGCGCGCGTATATCAGACTCGTTATATTCCCAAAGATGGATAGTACATACCTTCAGCTTCGTACATTGGAAATCGTTGTAGCACTTATGCCACGACAGTTTCTCAGACGATGAAATCTACGGTGGGGGTGTTAGAAGAGGTCGATATTAAGGGTTCGCACAAGGACGTACCGATCCCCAGTTGAAAGGGGGAGGCGTCGGAGCCGCGAGTGCTGTGGGCACTACAGCGAGGAAGATCGCTAGAGTGAGCTTGAAGACTGCCATGGATATACCTGCCATGTCGGTCTGAATGTTGATGGGGGAATCATCGTTGGTCGTCCTCTCTCTTTAAAGGTTTTCAAGATCCCGCCTCCAAACCCATATGTCGGGCCATATTCGCCTCCGCCCCCATCGTTTGATGCCTTTACTCGGCTATTCCTAAGATCACCTCGCCCTGGAGTCCATGCCAATGTCGCAGAAAGGTGGCTCGGGCTGCGCGTCTATGACCGAAGGCAATGAACAGCTGGGAGGATGGTTCTAGCGACGGCCATGCAATTCGCCTCCAGCATCCATCATAAGAGACTGCGCTCGTTCAGCCTCCCTGTCTGCGCTTCGGCCTCGGCCATGACTACACCTCGGCCATCGGCATAACTACGCCTCGGCCATCGGGCATAGCTGCGCGTCCCTTGTAGTACCTAAGCACATAAGCTGCTTGAGCATGACTGAGTCCATACTGCGCGAGTGTGGTTGAAGTACCTACGATGTGGCTTTCAGCACCTTTCCGAATCAGCTTCGATTAAGCGCCTGGGAGTATTGGTCGGCGTCTTTCGCGTAGCTCGTGGCATGTCGGATGGCGCAGTTGCGTATAAGCTCAGGGTCAATGTCGAGGTACCAAGGGATCACCATCTTTGACAAGTATACCTCCTCGCAATATCACACGCACAACATGGAAGAAGAACGAGCGATCTCGAGGCCAAATAGTCAAGAACGATCCGCCAGTGGAAGAGGAGAGATGAAGACACGTCGCTCCTTCAGTTCCGATAAATGCACATATTCCGATTTTAACATATGCTCGCACCTCCCAAGTTAAGACACCGCGTTCCCGAATTTTGAAATACCCTAAACCACACATGTACAGCACCACGCCGCCGCCCGTTTTACCCCACTCGTACTTATCTTATCTAAAGTGAAAGGGGCCGCGAAACGCCACTGCGGATCCGTGACCATCCAGGAGGTCGGTCGGTCATGTACCCTTATTTCTCTTACTTACCTCTCGAAAACATATACATGAACATAGACCGCCGCCTAGAGTGCTGAGGAGGACGAACGGAGTATCGTATTTGCCCACTTACGGAGCACTGGACAGCACGCTCGCATCCTACCACACTGTGTGCACCCTCCACGCGCGCTGCTCGTCACACCATGAGGCGTCAAAGCTCAACCTACGTACGTCTCGACCGTCACCTCCGTATCACCCATCATACTTACTGCATATTCAGCCCCAAGATCCCCAGTACAGACGTGACATACATACTACCAAAACAATCATATCCTGTCAACGACTCGGAGGCGATGTAAGTAGCACGCATGGCACGTCACGGTCCCCCTCTCATACTGATCCTCGATTACCCTTCCCATTCCTCGAGGCCACACTCTAATCTAAACGTACCGTATCGAGCGCTAACACACCTCCTCAGCCGCACCGTGTGAGAAATAATCCTGCCTATATCCCTGGAACGCGCTCAGGAAAGACTTCCTTCCAATCGCCGGATATCACACACAGTCCACTCGTAGAAGACACACCAGTTCTTCGGATTTAGGGTACTCGATAATCGGAGGAACGACGGTCCACATTCACCATATACCGTACTGACTGTACACATACCTCAGCCACGGCGGATGGTTGACCGCCGATCAATAGATACTCTGCGGCCCCTTTATGCCACAGGCCCCACCTTATCCTTATGACACTCTGACGATAATACCAGCTAAGTAGTACGCTATCGCGAAACTCAAACTCGGCTTGGACCAACCCTTGCTCCGATTGCCCAACCAATGTCCGACTTCAGCACGAGGAGTCCACATGTACACGTTCCCTATTTCGAAATAGCTTAAACCACACCGCCCACCCGTTTCGCTCACAGCACTTTTGCCCATATTCAAGGTGAACGCGAAACGCCACTGCGGATCCTCGAACATTCAGGAGAACCATCCGTGCGAGCGTGCTTACTTAGAAGAGGGGAGTACGTGCATTGGGATGGTGTATGGCGAGTTTGGGCCTTCGTTCCTCCGATTATTGACTATTCTAATGAGCAATGGGGTTTTCAGCAAGTACAATTGGAGTTGTGTGATGATAGCCGGCGGGTGGGAGGAGGACGACTTTCTTGAGCCCGTTCGAGGGATGTAGGTAAGATTATTTATTTCCTGCATCGTGCGGCTGCGGAAGCTCTCGTTATGGTAAGTTTATATTACAGAGGCCTCGGAAGATTGGAGGAGATCGAGGGTACGATGGTAGTACGTGCCATCCTGTCCTGGGACATTTTGGAGGTTATGGGCTCAGGAGAACATGCAGTCCGGTATGGGGGCGTGAAAGCTTTCTCGAGTAGAGAGGGAAAGGTGTGTGGGCGTGCTGTGGGTGATATCCGCACGCTTGACGCCCTCGAGACTCGAGTTTGAGTAAGTAAGATTATTATATTAACTGCACGATGGGTGATATCCGGCGGCTCGGAGGTGATAGGATGCGAGCGTGCTGTGTGCCTTGCGTTCAGTCCTCCGGACGTAAATGCAATATTTCGGTTGTTCGAGATCCCCTCTCTAGACGGCGTTGAGACGGTCTATGCTCATATATAGATTGTTGAGAGGTCAATAACATGTATAAGTTGGTACATGTCCGACCTCCTGGATGGTCACGGATCCGCAGTGGCGTTCAGGTTTCGCTTATTTAACTTGGCGCGTATGGGTAAAACGAGTGGGGCATGGTGCTGTGTGGGGTAAGGTATTTCGAAATTCAGGAATGTGGTGGCTTTACTTGGTATGCGAGCATATGGATATCTTTGAAGAAAGGAGTACGTGCGTTTAGTGCGGTATATGGCAGCGAACGTGGATCTTCGTTCCTCCCATCATTGGGCAATCTAACAAGGAATGAGGTGTATGCTGCGTGACTGGGGTGTGGGTGATAGCCGGCGGTTGGAAAGATAAGAGGATCTTGAGTTTGTTCGAGGGATGTAGGTAAGTTTACTTGATGCATCGTGCGGCTGCGGAAAGTTATAAGTTCTCGGTAGGGGGCGTTTAGATTAGAGAGACGCCTCGAGGAGGTTGGAGGAAACGGGGGAGGGATGTGCTACACTGCTTTGAGTGAGTACCGGGGATATGGTATTCGGGTCTATGGTGAGTTCGTTCGAGTGTGTAGAGGGAAAATGGGGTATGTGAACGTACCGCGGGTGATATCCGGAACCTTGACTCTTACACCTCGTGGCGAGAGTTTGAGTAAGTAAGAGTATTATATTAACTGCACGATGCGGCTGCGCAACTAACTTGGCTCTCCATACCATACATTTCGTTAGGAGAAAGACCTATAAAGTGTACCTCGAGGATGGGATTACTATAAGAGAGAGCCTCGTGCGTCCGTGCGTGCACGTGAAAGTATCTTCTGCTTTGATTCGAAGGTCTGTGACCGAGGGTACTGAGAGTGATAGCCGGCGGTTGGAACTTGGAGGACCGTCTTTCTTGAGCGCGTTCGAGGGATGTAGGTAAGATTACCCGCGGTGGTCGCATGCCACGGTCCCCCCTCATCCTGATCTTCGATGACCCTTGAGTCCATTCCTCGAGGAACTCTCTAATCTAACCTTAACGTACCGTATCGAACGCTAACACCCCCACACCGTGCGGCAAATAATGCAATCCTACCTATATCACCCGAACGCGCTCAACTTGAAGGAAGTTCTCCAAGTTCCAACCGCCGGCTATCACCCTCAGTACTGTCGGTCGGTCGGTCACACACGATGCAGTACCACCGTAACGGCTCATCCTCCACAGCAGGACTGACTGCGCATTGGGATTCGGGAAGTGACCCTACCCGGTATCTACCTTAAACAAGCTTGAAGCTCAAGATCCCCCATCGAACCTTCGGCATCCCGGTGGACCTGACTTGCTTGCTCACCGTACTAAACCCAGCTCGAGCCTCGCCCTCGGACGGAAAGGGAATGAAATAAGAGTGATACCACATACCGGGCTTCAGGTCTGGATACAATATGTATGTGAACTTGGGGTGTTATGTTGGGTATCCGGCACCTCGGAGGTGTCGAGACGTATCGAGGTTGCTATTTAACCTCAACCGCATCGTGGTGTGACGAGCACCGCGCGCACCGTAGCGCGTCGGATGTGAGTGTACCGTGGGGATAGATGCCTTCGAGCTGTGTCCACATATTTCGTCGATTCTGAAAAGTCTAGAGACGGCGCTGGCTCCCATTTCACGATGTAGGGTTATATCGAATGGTATCGAGAAGAGTATAAGTTGGTAATTACTCGTACACCAAATTCATGGATGGTCACGGATCCGCAGTGGCGTTCAAGTTTCGCTTATTTCACCTTCGCGAATATGGGTAAAACGGGTGCTGCGTTGTTCAAGGTATTTCGGAATTCTAAATTCAGGAACGTGTGGAGTCCTCGTGGTATCGGAGGTTGGGGAGGAGGTACACGGTCAGTGCATATTCTCGGAGAATCGTGGTGTCTTAACTTGATAACTTGGTGGTCGGGAATCTTAGAATCGGAATACGTACGTGCATTGGTGCGGTCGGTGTATCTGGGCAGTCGTTCCTCCGATTATGGGTACTCTAACAAGAAGTGGGGTGTGTACTACGGCTGGGGTGTGGGTGATAGCCGGTGGGTGGAACTTGGAGGAGGTGGATCTCAAGCGCGTTCGAGGGATATAGATAAGGTTCTTTGCTGCGTGGTGCGGAGGTAGAACTTGTGGGAAGTCGAGGATACGATATCGATTGTGCGCGATTGTGCGATAGTATGTGCAGCGTAGAGGAGTTGCAGAATATCGTGTACGCGTACAAGTATTCGCCTGGCCTCGGAGCTAAGAGTGTGCTGTCGGTCGTATTCTCCGGATGGCGGATCTCGAGCTTCCATACATACTTGAGATAAATTTCCCTTCCCAGTGTATACTGCGGATGATGGATAGATAACTCTCGGCGCGATACATACTATGTACGTGTTGTAAAACGGGCCCTTATGAACGTGCCGATTCGAAAGCAGGGAGGGTGTGTCCGACCGACCGACCGTACTGAGAAGTGCTACCCGGCGGTTGAGGAGGAACTTGAGCTTGTTCGAGGGATGTAGGTAAGGTTAGTTGCTGCATCGTGCTGCTGCGGAAGGGAATTAGCTCTCGGTGTGGGAGATTAGGTTGGAGAGGGGCCTTGAAGAGATAAGAAGGGGTATGGGGCAGCGTCGTGCTACACACCCTCAGGATACAAGTATTATGAGCAAGTGTACTATGCGGAGGGTCTTCAAACCTGAATAGTAGGTGAACTTCGTGTGGTACGATGGGCTGGACTCTGGAGGCACTTTCGAGGATATGTAGAAGGGAGGTGGTGTGTGTGAACGTGAACGTACTGTGTGTGATATCCGGCGGCTCGGTGTCTACACTCGAGCTTGAGGTAAAAATGGTATTAACTGTACGATGCGGCTGCGGAACTAAACTAGCTCTCGATACCGTACATTTGGATTAGAAAAACGCCTCGAGTAGATATGAAGTGTACCTCGAGGATGCGATTACCATAAGAGAGACGCGTGCACTGCCTTGGAGAGCTTGATATGGGTGGAACGGATAAGTATGCCACTGCGGTGTGGATGGCGCCGTATATGGAAGGATGGATGTATCGCGTAAAATCAGATTTTTGTATCATAGACAGTGTGTTACATTATATAGGATGATGACGACGCGGACGTGGGGTGGTGTGAGCAGTAAGGGTGGAGGAGGAGGAGGAGGGCGGCGACGACGTCTATCAGAGCGAGCTCGATGTCGGCGCCCATCAACTTGAAGGACATCCTGGCGTTGTACTCTTACCCAGCCTCCGACTTCACCAAGAGGAAGGTTCCACGTTCCACCCGGATTTCGAAGTATCTTAGACCGTACGGCACCATGCCCCCTCACGTTTTTTGCTCACAGCACTTTTGCTTATCCATATTCAAAGTGAAGAGATACGCCACTGCGGATCCTCGATTATTCAAGGTGTGTAGCTATCTGACTCGTGTATCTATCGACTTACGATCGGACGCCGTCTAGAGAGCTCGAAAGGGACGAAATGTTGTATTTACTTGTGGAGAACAGAACAAGGCGCTCACCCGGGTCTGTATACCACGTGCATGGAGGTTCTGGGTTTGGGGTGTGTGAACGTACTGAGGGTGATATCCGCCGGCTCGGAGGTCTCGAGACTCGAGCTTGAGGTAAAAATGGTATTAACTGCACGATGCGGCTGCGGAAGGTTATTAGTTCTTGATATGGTGCATTTGGACTCGGAGACGTCGGGGATTGGATAGGCGGGGAGGGATGGGGTACTCTGTCTAGGATATGAGCGGGATATGATATTCGGGCCTGGATATGTGTACGTAGTGTGGTACGGTAGGTTCGTTCGAGTATGTGGAGGGAAATGGGGTGCGTGAACGTGATATCCGGCGGCTCGGAAGCTTCGACCCTCGAGTTGAAGTAAGTTTTTTGTATTAACTACACGGTGCGGCTGCGAAAGGTAACCAGCTCTCGATACCGTACATTTAGGTTTGAAAAGGGCCTCGAGTAGGTGGGAACCGTACCTCGAGGACGGGATAAAAGAGGCGTGCGTGCACTGCCTTGGAGAGCTTGATATGGCTCGAACGGATGTGCGGCTGCCGGTGTGGATGGCGCCGTATATGGAAGAGGGATTGCGTAAAATTAGGAATTTTGTATTACAGATGTGTGATATGTACATGATGATGGCGAGGTGGGGAGGTGTGGATAGTGAGGGACGAGGAGGAGGAGAAGGGGGAGGAGGAGGGCAGATGGGGCACTGCCTCGCACCTGTTTATGGGTGGAACGGATGTGCCGGGTTGGATGGCGCCATATATGGAAGGGGGATGCCAGATGTATTGCGTAAAATTGGATTTTTGTGTTACAGATGTGATATAGGATGATGACGACGAGGATGCGGGGCGGGGTGGACAGTGGTCCAGTGGAGGAGGAAGGAGGAGGAGCAGGGCGGTTCGGACGTCCATAGCGCGCGCGTTCGACGTCGGACGTCGAGCGTCGTCGACCTACTACACGATGCGGTAAACTAGCTCTCGATACCGTACATTTGGGTTGGAAAAAGACCTCGAGTAGATGGGAAGTGTACCTCGTGGATGGGATTACTATAAGAGACTCTCGGCGTGCGTGCACTGCCTTGCACCTGTTTATGGGTGGAACGGATATGCGGGTGTGGATGGCGCCATATATGGAAGAGGGATGCCAGATCTATTGCGTAAAATTAGATTTTTGTATTACAGATGTGTGATATGGGCAGGATGATGATTCACATGAGGTTGTGGACGGTGAGGGAGGAGGAGAAGGAGGAGGAGGGCGGCGACGTCTATCATAGTGAGCTCGATGTCGGGCGTCGAACGTCGTCGTCCTTCCGATCCATCATCCATCCTGGCGTTGTACTCTTTGTATTCCTCTCCGTCGCCATGGCCTCCAGCATGACTCCCCGCTCATACCGTCCCAAGTCGTCGTTCATCTTCCTCCGCGGCCCAGCATCGAGTCCAAGCCATCGATCGATAAGCCCGGGGTCACCATCGATCATCGCGCTCGCTGGTGTGCTTACACCAAGCTTACACTGTTAGACTGACGTGACAGGACCTTGTTGCTTCACATTCTGCCTCCCTGAGCGGAGTTTGAGCTGCCCAAAACTTCCGATTGGGATTCATCGTGCCTGCATTTTTTTTGCATAATTTTGATTTGATTTCGGTGCCGGGTGATGACGAAGCCCGGACTCGGACGGGCGACGTGGCCTGCTCGACGGTCGTACCTCTGTGCTCGTCGTCCCCTTCACCTAGGTGTAGGCTACGCAGGGGGGTGTTATACAGTTGTATGGATGGGAAAGGGCGCTGGGAGGCATGGGGACAGCTGTGGGAAGGGACGGTTGTCGGTCGGCCGTCAGAGTGTATACATCAGAGGCTTCAGCCAAACAAAGGAAATAATTGGGCGTCGTTAGTCAGTCATTGAACTTGTAGCGGTGCAATCATCATCAAGGCCACCCAACCCTTGGACTTGGTCCATCTATCCATTCTTCGTCTTCCTTACTTCTTCTTCTTTTTCTGTGTAACTAAGGGTCTCCCGCTCTGTTTGTTCTTGGGCGACATCGAAAGAGAGACCGACCGTACTCGAGAAGGATTCAACGACCGAGGTCCGAGCAGGATAGTTAGCGACCGACCGACGTCTTAGCATACACGCAGGTCCCAGGTCCCGCGTACCCAACCCGTACGTCCCACCCCACTCCACCCACCCACCCCAATCTAACCTCCCACCGCGCTCACCCACAGCCCGTCCATCCGTCCATCCACCAACCGACCCGAACCGCCCGCCGACCCACCGCCGTGGCCCGCCCAAGCCGCCGAGCCGCAAACGCCCCCTCCACCTCCACCACCACGCCCGCGCCACCGCTCTCCTCTCCCCCGCGCCGCTCGACGCGCGCGACCGGCACGGGAGGCCCCCTCGTCCGCCTCGCGACGCCCAGCACGGACGCCCGCGTGCAGGTCCAGGTCCAAGGTCTCCACCAAGTCCGGACACCCTCTACCTCTACCTCTTCTGGTTCCGCCACTTCGAGTGCGCGTAGTAGTGTTCAGCCGCTGGAGCCACTGGCGAAACGCAACACGGTATATTCGCTTCTTAACCACCACGACGACGATCGTACACGGTCAATATCGCATCGTCGGCATTCGGAGCACGACTACGACGACGAAGAGATGCCTGTTATCCGGACAACTGCGAAGCCGACGACGGGTGTCGCGACGTCGTGCGAAGCCCCCGCCACTGCCCCACAACGACTTCAACGCACCTCGTCCGCTTCCTCTCCACATCGTCCAACAGATTCAACCATCACCGCGTCCTCGCCCGCACGACCCGGCGCCGCTGGAGCTCGCGGAGTATCGGGAGTAGGAGTATCGGGAGTATCGGGAGCAGGAGGTGGAGGAGTAGAAGGAGGAGGAGAGATGGAAGGAATCGAACGCACCACCCCCACAACAACCACCTTCCCTCACCCCGCCCCGCCCTCCCCGACCCCTCTAAACCATGGAACCACCCCTCCGAGCTCGAGTACGTCATGCGCGCCGACTGGCCGCAGGACACGATGATCACCTACCTCTGCCAGCACGTCTTCAGCGTCCCGCCGCGGCCTGCGAAGGGGAGTAGTTCGGCGTTTGTGGGGATACGGGTCGGTCTCGCGGAGGGTGGTGCTTCTCCAGCAACTCCGAGTACAACTATGCCGTCGACGAACGCTGGTACGAGTACGGGTGCGAGTACGACGACTACGACGGCGAACGCTGGTGCGAACGCGACTACGACTTCGACTTCGACTACGAACGCCACTACGACGGATACGGGTGCGAGCACGAAGACCCGAACGGTCCTCCTCCCAAAAGCCTACCGCGTCCCGCTCATGTTCGTCGCCAAGTTCCAATGGGAGTCCCTCCGGCTCGTCCTCACGAGCGCGGATCCTGCGAGCGAGTGGGACGAGTTCAGGTTTGATATCGTGCATTTGTCGAGGTTGTGTCGGCATTTGTTGGAGGAGGCGGAGAGGGCTGCTAGTACTCCGTATACTCCTTCGTCTGCTACGTCTCCTTCCGCTGTGGGTTCTGTGTCGACTGCCGGAGGGGGTTTGGGGAAGGGGGGAGTAGGCGAGGGTGGAATAGGAATAGGAGGGGGAACAGGAGGGATGGGAGGGAGTGTGGTGGGAGGGAGGAGGGGAAGGGCGAAGGAGGAAGAGAGGGTGGGATGTCTGGACCGGTTTTGGAGGTGTGCGATGTTTGACCGGGTGCTTGTGAGGTTTTATAGGAAGTGGATGATTTTGAAGGAGTGGAGTGTGAGGTTGTTTTGGATTGAGTATGGGGAGGAGGAGTATGGGGGGGATGTTTTGAAGCATGGTGAGTCGTGGGTTGCTTTTGGGTTTTGGGTTTTGGTTTCGCCTTCTTTCGTATTATCTTCGTTATTCGTTTTCGTTCGTTCTTTCTACCTTCACTCCGAACCGGGGGTGGCATTCTTCATTGAATGTTCGCACACGTACGGGCGCTCGATGCGGACGGACGTCTCGACCGCTTCGTTCGAGCTGGACGTTACTCGAGCGTTTCGTTCATTTCGAATACTTCGTTTGGGCGTTCCGTTCGGGTTCGTTCGTTCTCAGTGGGGCAGGGGGAAGGCTCGTGATCATACAATTTCAATTGTTCCTTATGGTCTGCGATCGTACGACGAGACCTTATGAGCGCAAGCTCGTAGTTATGATGCGTTGCCTCCACCCCATTTCTTTCTCTTCGTCTACGTATCTCTATACCCTCGCGTATTCTCTCTTCATTTTCATTTTCCATTCCTCTATCAATCATCTTACTGACGTACTCCACTTATCTATAGACTGGGCCCGCTGGGTACTCAAAGGCCACAAAGGCTTCCTCCTAACGAAAGACGAAGTCGACGGGGGGATTACGGCAGAGCAGTTCCTCGCGGGGCTCGATAGGGTCGACGATTCACCGGGGGATGGGGACGGGAAGAATGGGGAGGGGAGGGGAAGGTGGGTGTGGGATAACGAGAAGTATGTACGGTGTAGGGGGTTGGGGGAGGTGCCGGGCGCGACGGGGAGTGTGGGGGTTGGGGTGGGGGCGAAGGCGGGGAAGGAGGGGAAGGGTGAGGGAGGGGCGAAGGGAGCGAAGGAGGGGAAGGATAAGGAGAAGGGGAGGGAGAAGGAGAAGGGGAGGGAGAAGGAGAAGGGTGGAGCGAAGGAGAGTGGGGCGAAGGGGGAGGGTGGGGCGAAGGGGGAGGGTACGGAGGAAGGGCTAGTGGTGAAGCGGGAGCAGGTCGAGGAGGTGGTTGTGCCGGCTGTGCCGTCGGGTGTGAAGGCGAAGGCTGGTGCGGCTGCGACGACGTCGAGCGCGAGCGTAACGGGTCCAGCAAAGACGTCGACGACGAGCGCGAGTGCGAGTGCGGCTACCGAGGCGACGACGGCTACGACGACTGTACCTGCGAAAGTACCTGCGAATGGAGGGGCGGGGGCGGATCAGGCTCCGGCTGTAGTCAAGACTAAGACGACGACGACGGCGGCGGCGGCTCCAGCTGCGAAGCCTAGCGCGAATGGCGGATTCCGTGCGCTGCCCAGCTACTTGAAATTTGTTAAGACTAGGATCCCGGCTGCGAGTTCAAGCACGAGCGCTAGTGTGAACGGAGGAGCCGCTGCGAAGGCGAATGGAAACGCGAAGAAGAGGGCGAGGGACGAAGGTGATGAAGGTGCAGGAAGGGAGAGCGATAAGGATGGGAAGAAGAAGCGGGTCGAGGTGGAGAGGGTGAAGGAGAAGGAGAGTGAGGTGCGCTCGATCCCGCCGCCGCCGTGGGGCGTCGTTCCGCTCGAGAGTGAGGCGAGTTCGAATACTAGCTCGAGTACAAGCGCGAGCGCGAGTGGAGTCACGACGACGGTGGTGGAAGGAAGGACTGCGAGTGCGAGTGCGACGCCGACGATAGTGGCTCCGCAGCCGGTGCGCGCGACGCACCCGATCGTGGTGAGCATCCCGGCGGCGCCGCCTGGGCCGCCTGTGGGGGTGTGGGCGGGCCGACCGGTGGAGAGCGTGGACGGCGAAGTTGTGAAGAAGCCCAAGGTGAGCACTCTTCTCGTTTCTCGTTTCTCGTTGTGGTTCGTTGATGCTGATGATGACTAGGTTACGACGAAGAAGGCGGGTGCTGCGGGTGCGGGTACAGGTGCGGGTGCGAAGAATGCGGGGAACCAGGCTGGATCGCTCCTTCCCAGCTCGGCGACTACGACGGCTACGCCGCCTGCGATGGTCGTTCCGTACACCTTCACCGCGAACTTGACCTCGGCGTCGTCCTCGTCGCTCGCATCTTCAAGCTCGAAGGGACCGTCTATATTCGGCTGGCCGCCGCCTCACCTTGCGCCTACGACATCGAGCTCGACGGATGTGGTGATGGAGGATGTGTCGAGGAGTGTCACTGTGCTGCCGACGCCGCCTGGGACGGCTGAGATGGGTTCTGCTACGCCTAGATCGAGTGCGGTGCCGAGGCTGATGGCGGGGTTCTCGTCGCCGTTGACTTCTGCGCCGTCGTCGGTGGACGGTCGCGTACCGCGATCGGCGTCCGACGCCATGCGGGAGTCACATTCACCCTTACCCTTGGCTTCGACAACGCTGGCTCCGCCTCTCCTTCCGGATGTGTCGAGTACACCTGCGATGGTCGTATCGCCCCCTCCTCTCGCGTCTGGGTCCGGCCTTGCGACTACCGTTACCCCGTCGACGCCGAGGATGATGCGCAAGGACGTGTCGGTCCACTCTTTGACGCCTTCTCCTCTCCGACCTCCGGTTGTTTCGCGCCCTGCTCGACTTTCGGAGGAGATCAAGCACGCTTTGAACCACGCGCATTACGTCTGTCTTGGCACCATTAACGAGCCGGACTTCTGCAAAGGAGAGGAGCTTGAGATACTCAAAGATATGATTGTCGATACTCTGGCGAAAGCTCTGCGGGTCGTCGGAATGAAGGCGGCGGGGGAGACGGAGGAGGTGTTCAAGGCGCGTGTACGTTCGTTCGTCGAGGAGTGTTGGGAGCCCGGTAACAGGCAGATCCTGGTCGAGTATATTGAGGGATTTATGACGGAGGACGGCGGGTTCGTGGGCGATGAGGAGCCGGAGGTGGACGCTGTGAGGGTTGAATGGGATGATGTTGACGTGACATGGATCTGGGGCGGGCCCTGGCCTAAGCACCTTCGCAATCGGACGATACAGACAGCGCGCAAGTCTACCCGGAAGCTGACTCCTGAGCCGGAATGGAAGCGCAATTCGAGATTTTCGTGGTTCGAGGACGGGCAATGGGCTCGCCAGGCGTATTGGAAGGCGCTCGAGGTGCGCGATCCGGAGTTGGTAGCCCAGGTAAGGGCGGAAGCGAAGCTAAGGGAGGAAGAAGAGAAGCTAAGGGAGGAAGAAGAAGTTGCTAGGTATTCGCGGCCGACTCCGGTCTTCGCTCATGCGGCACGCCACTACGCCTTCCCTGGGGCAGCCAGTACCTCCACTGCCCCGCCTCCAGCACCTGTTACGGAACCAACACCCACGCCGACTACGACGACGACCGTCCCTGCTACGATAGCGAAGACTGCGACTCCACCTCCCATTCAGCCACCGGCAATCGAGAGTACTCTACCTCCCCCACCGCTCAATGGAGACATGCACGGACCTCACCGCCAGCCCTCAGCGTCGGCTTCGACTTCGACTTCCATGACCTCTCCGACTTCAACTTCGACACCCATCCCCGAGCCATCGCACTCAGCTCCAACATCGCATGGCCCGTCACCTGTACCTGGCCCCAGCGATATCCCGGCGTCCGCCAGCGGGGATGTCGCCATCCGCAAAGTGGTCGACAAATTATTCGCCGGGCTTATGGAAAACTTCGGTCGGCGGGTGGACGACAGCCTCGCGAAGGCGCTGCAGGGCGTCCTGGGCGGGCTCAAGGCGACCGAGGAGTCGGTTTCGAAGATCATCCTTGCCGGTACCAGTTCGAGCTCGAACGCGAATGCGAGTGCGAGTGCGAAGCCGAAGCAGATTCCGGAGATGAAGCAGGCGCTCGAGGCGCTCCTTGCGCTCCTCGAAGGGAATAAGCGCATCATGCACCTCGTGAATGCGTCGGACGAGTCGGCTGAAGGGAAGTTTGGGTGGTTGAATTCAACGACGGAGCGGGTATTCGATAGAGTGAATGTGGTGGAGGAGAACCAGGCGGTGCAGACGACGAAGCTCGTGGAGCTCTTGAACGATCTGCATATGTATGGTGAGTTGCAGGATAAGAGGAGTCTCGAGGTGGTGAGTGCGACTGAGGGGCTGAGGAAGGATATGAAGGGTGGGAAGGAGACGATTGCTGGAGTCGAGGGGCGGTTGAAGGAGTACGTGCAGGAGGAAGTGAAGGGCGTGAAGGAACTGGTCACCAAGTTGGGAGCGGAGGAGAAGAGGAGGTACGAAGAGGTGCTGGAGGTCGTTCGGTGGGACTCGGAGAAGGCGGCGAAGGCGCGGGGAACTGTTCGGGAGGGAGAGGATGATGATGAGCGAGGTGCGGTTGCGAAGCGAAGGAAGTTGGATACGGACGAGACGATGGTGGACGTGAACGCTGGGATTGGGCCGCCGGGGCCGAGAGAGACGACGAGATCGAAGGCGAAGAAGGTCTTGGATCTTATGAGGAATATGGCGGGGCTTCTCGACTTGGACGAAGACGACGACGAGCTGATGGAAGAGGTGCAGGAGATCCAGCAGCAGGTGGCGGCGAGCGTGAAGGGGAAGGAGTGCGAGGTTGTGCGGCGCAATTCGTCGGCTGCGCCAGTCGTCGGTCCCGCTGCGAACGGCGTAAACGGTGTCGGGAACGGTGGTGTAGAGGAGGATGGGTCGGAGTCGACGGTGCTGAGGCTCTTATTGGAAGAGTTCAGGCTCATCAAGGAGCAGATGCGGGTCAGTGAACGCAGGACTCGGGAAGAGATCGCCTCGATTAGGCTGTTGCATGCGGCGGAGCTGGAGAGTCTGAGGAACGAGTTGGCGGAGAAGGAGGAGGCGCAAACCCGTCGGTGGGAGCAGGAACGCGAGAGGTTGAGGGCGAGCGAGGGAGGACGTATTCGCGAGCCTAGTAGGTCGTCGTGGGCGCCTGAAGATCATCAATATCCGCCGCCCTCAGCGCAAGAAGCGGAGATCCTTGAGCTCAAGCGTCGACTTTCGTTCCTCGAATCAACTTCAGCAAGCGTGTCGACGCCACTTTCGATCTCGGTACCTCCGCTTCCTCAACACCCTTCTATTTTATCGGCTTCGGCGAGAGGAGACTCACCGTACCAGCATCTTCCGCACCTTAGGGAGAGATCGAGTTCGATCGCGTCGAGTTCGAACAACGACGTCAATCCAGCGTCGTATCCTACTACGAACGGATCGGCATGGAAGAGTGCGGGTACTCCACTTGCTGGGAATGGTGTCGAAGCAGGTTCGAGTCGAGTGGGAGACGTGGATGGCGCGCCGTTGCCTGTGAAGCAGCAGAGGAAGCTCATGAGGTCTCATGGGCCGGGTTACATGATGCCGCCGCCGGGTTCAGGGGAGTGAGTCTGAGTATACAAGGTGTGTTCAATTCGCGTGTCGTTCGTGCATGTTCGCTAATGGGTGCGCATACTAGATGTCCAGGGTGGTGTTTATTAGTCGCATGATCGCTTTGGTGTTCCATATCTTTATCGCTGTCTTCTTTTCCGTTTCTCTTTTATCTTTCGCTGTACTCTATCAAAATGGCCATTTTCAGGTTTAGCATTGGACGCTTGACGATCGAAGTACTCTACTTATTCGCATTTATACGATCACATATTGTTATCGAAGCCCTGACTGTAGCTTTCCAACTGATTTTCCACAATACGATTACATGAATGTCACTTATAATATCGACCTATAGAACTCTGGTCATCGACGTGCGACATTGCTTCCTTGAGAACCATCCGGGACGTCCTGCGGTGGAAGATGCGTGCCCAGTGATAATCCGTGTTGAAGAAACGGGGTCGGTGCTGTCGAGTTAACACGGCGAATTGCCTCCATCAACCTCTCCGACTCTTCCGACAATGTGCAATAGTTGACCCCGTCGTACGATGGTACACCTTCAAACGCCCATACGAGGTCGATGAGTCCGTGTCCGACCCCATCTTCGTCGATGTAGCCCCACTCTACGGGTTCCGGTGGGTCGAGCCAATCTGGTTCTTCGTCCGATTCCTCCTCGTCTTCTTCGCCATCTTCCTCATCACCACTTCCTCCTCCGCCATGATGAACGACTACGTCCTCTGCTTCGTCTCGATTTTGAGGTTGAGTCGTGGGGGCGACGATAGGGAAGGGCGGAGCCTCTTTGTGGAGTGCGTACGCTAGGAGGGGCTTTCCTGGGGTAAGGATGAGTGTGCGACCTTTGTGCTCAAAGGTGGTTGTGTTCTGATTAACGGGGGAGGGGGCTGGTGGGCTGGTGGCCATGTTATGAACAGCGAACATGGTGGGCAGGAGAGAAGGGTCGTTGGAGGTGAAAGAGCGCCGGTACTACGTAGGTCTCGCTAATCGGATATTTGGTACCAAAATAGATCCCAAACACTGTTCAGGCCATATTTCATTGCCTCACGCAGAGATTTGGAGTTGAAGAGGTACGAACTCTCATGAAAGGGATGGCGAAGCCAAGGGTAAGTTCTAGACAGCACCGCGGTCCGAGAGGAGGATAAAGGATGTATCCCAACCAGAAATATTGCCAGGGAGTACACTGCCAACGATGCCTGAAGTCGCTGAAAATATCTTCATCTCAAAGGGGACAGAAGGGGAGCTCGGTTTAGGTAGGTACCATGGGATCCCAAAGACTTGATGTCGGATCTCTAGACGGCCTTCAGTATAGGAGGTTGGTGTGTAGTCTATATAAGCCACACCGCCCCTCCAACGATGTGCATTCAATTATTTGACTGGTACTGGTACGTTTGGCTTCCAATCGTTCACTCTAACATATCTGGCAGGTTCACCCCTGTGCGGCGGAGTGGGAATATTTTCCGCAATCGTCAATCATCCTTTCATCATTCATACAAACCTATCCTCAACGTCCATCTCGGATTACAGGTGAGTTTCGACATTTTGGTTATCTATCATATCGATAACGCGATGTACGATTCAGAACGGATGGAGTACGAAGAGCACCCGCGGGGCATCTACCCTCGTTTCCCACAAGCCTTTCATACGTTCAGGGATCCTGTCATCGCGAAACGGCGATGGGTAGGTCTAACCAATCCCCCTTTTCTATACACTAGCTAATCAAATCCCAGTTTGTGGAAGAAGCTCGAAAGCCCGCCAGTGCTTTTCAAGAGCTCATAGACTTTTTGTACGCCGAAAAGGACTATGCGGCCCTGGGAGACGTCCTGAAAATTCTGGAGGCGACCCCCTTACCTCCATCGCCGCTCGACCTCTACGATGAAGAAGTAAAGGACGACGTTCAGATGGCCATGGGCGCCGTGGTCGAAGTAATGACCTTCTACCGTGCATTCACGAGCGCAGCCGATCTGGAATGCCCTAAGCTTAGAGAGGTGAAAGCGGGCTGCTTCCCGCTTCTAGTCGATCATTGGGGCACCGTCATGAAATGGCTCGCTTTCCTCCTTGGGAATGCGCACGTCGTGGCGAATAGCCCGCTGGTTCTCCACATATGCTCCGAGACTCTGTTGCGAGTGGTCTTGGCGATGGACGACGAACGATCGCAGGAAGAACTGGTCGCACTCCCCTCGACCATCGACTACGTGTTTCTCCTTCTATGCCAGGTCAATCCTGAGACGGGGAAGTACTACTACTGCGAGCAATCCGGGACCAAGTGTGCGATCATCCACATTCTCAGGGTATGCATGGCATCCCGCCCGGCTATCCTTGCCCTTGTGGGTCGATTGAAGGAAGTGACGCCGAAAACTCGAAACCGAATCATCGCCTCGATCATCCACCGCCCTCGCTTCATCGCTGCGATCGCCGACGAAAACGACTCAAGGATGACTAGCGCAGTGGACAGCATACACGCTATCCTCGTCTGCGGCGCTGAAATCATCGGGGACGATGTTCTCTGGGCGTGCTTCCGTCGACTTGACTATTTGTTGGAGTATACTTCAGCTCTAACCTCAATCTCCGTGAAGGCTCATCAACGAGGGTTACCCGACGAGAAGTGGGAGCAGATCGCCGAGACGACTTGGAGGCTTGTGACTCATATGGTTATCAAGACAACGCCTAACCCAACGGAATACTTCCATTTACTCACCGAAGGCGGACTTATCCCGTGCGCGCTACGCTGCTTGATTCATCTCCCGCACGGCTCCGAATCCGTCGAGAAAGCCATCGATGTGTTGTCGATCATCTTTGCATTCCTCCCTGTTGGAAAGGTATGGCGCGCAGTATGTACACCCGAGACGCTGGATCTTCTCCATGCGGCATCCACCATGTGTCCGATGGCGAGGGATATATGTAGCACCTTCGAATCCGGCATAGAGCTCGGGAAATTGGTTCGCAAAAGGCAGGAACACACTGGATTCGATTTGTGCTGCAGTCTCAAGGTGCGCACGCTTCACATATGCCACCGCATCGTTTACTAAATGATATGTAGCACTTTTCATCCAAGGAAGGAGGTACAGCTGATATCGTACGTGCTTGTAGTGCATGTAAGGTGATGACCTATTGCTCTACTGCATGTCAAAAAGAAGACTGGGTGGCTTTCCATTCCCGTGAATGCCCTCGTATGGCGCTTTGGTACCGAGGTGAGTCGATACACGTCTAATGACCCTGTCTCATGGCCGTTGACCTGAAAACCACATTCAGATCGTACGAAGTCGCTCGAGCCGTGGTATCATCGTAGGTTATCTCTCTACAATTCTGGACGAAATACTGACCAATGCCCCCAGACCTGCGATCTTTCGACATATGGACGTCCAGGGCGACGAGAAGAGATCAGTTGTCATGGCTCGAGGAGGTCGCCAACGAAATGGGAACCCGCCTCCCTTCGAGCAACCCACCCAAGTCACAGAGCGTAGCTCGCCCAAGGACGGCACGCGCGGTTGGCTACAGTGCTCACTCGTTCATCACAGTCATCACTTGTTCGGAAGGACGCATCTCACGAACGAAGTCGTCGCTTCTCTCGCATAACAACGCCTGCTGGAGAGTCGTCAAGCATTGGCCAGATGCGAGGATTCAGAAATGTGTTCGGGACATGGAGCTTCGCCCGTTGAAGTACGCACTCGTTGAAGGGATATTCAAGTATGATGAGTTTCATTCGATGTTTGTGTTCGTCAAGATGAGGTATGACGCGGATGCGGAGGAGGGGCTGCGCTATAGGGTAGTCAACAGCTTTTTCCGGCTGGGGTGCGTGCTCAAACTGCTGGTCTAATTCTCGGTTCTAACTTGCACAAATAGTCCGACCTCCATCGTCGAGAAGCTTAGATAAATTGGTGCCGTAAAGTAGACATGACTAATTGAAGGTCAATTCTCTCGTTTTGTAGAACCACGGTTCGATCGATACACCACGTAATGTTGAACGAATGGAGGGTTTAAATATAACCTACTCTGTATGGTCTAGATATTTGCCAGGATCCGAAAAAGCCCTCGAAAAAGCGGTTCGAACTTCTGATAACCAAAACACACATAGGGAACCCAAGTAGGGAACTCTCTGTCTTCTTCAGTTGATATGTTTGTAAGTAGAGGGTGTGGCGTGAACATGGGTCTATACCGGTCGCAGTAGCCTCGACACAAACATGACTTCCGTACACCCACCCACAAGTTACAATCCGTTCGGATCCGCAGGGGCGGTATAGCACCTCCGTTATAAAGGGCGAACGACTGATACCAGGTTACTTTCCAAGTTCTGATTCGACGATAGATGATCATTAAGGGATGCATATCAGACTTCTAAAGGTCTCGACGCTCGAAAGGGCACGAAACCCTTTTTGAGGTCCTTATGCAACCTATCTCCCCCAAGCCCGGCCCCTCGGAAACGCCGGATATCACCTGCAATATGTACAAACTCGCTCTACATATCTATGTGGGACAGACCATCGGTCGAAGAATAGATACCTCAATTAGCACGGGCACCCTAGATGAAGCTGGTGGGCTCGAATATGGATGCAGACGGCGGCACGCCTATCTATTTGGCGAATGGATAATTATCATAATTGATTTACAGGGGGTGAGGAGCATAGCAGGAGAGTTAACATCCATGACCCTTATATCAGTTCCCTCCCTCGATACTGTCAATGCGCTTCAACAGCCTCGCTGGATTCTCAGCCCGTGGGTCGATACGATCTCCAGCGCAGTCACTTAACCTGGGTGATCTCGCCAAAACACAACAGATGAGCCACAATCGACCTGCTGTATAGTGCCCGCCAATGGCTAAATTAGCTTTCCTAGCATCCATGTATCGGTTGCCAGACCGCATGTAGGAACCCTGAGGAGAGTCTCTTGGGCGAAGCTGTAGTCGAGCCCGACCTCAGGACGATATGGTGACACTTGAACTGGGAAGCGAAGGGACCGTCGTCAGTATATACTACACACGTATAAACATCGATATAGATAAATAATGTGTCCGAAACGAGCGAGGATAAGCATCCAATTGGTAACCTCTTCCATGGGCGCATCCCACTCAGCCCCGTAGCTCCCTGCTGCCCCATCGACCCAGTCTCGTCAGGACAAAGCCTTTGGCCTTTGACCATACAGCTGGCCCAATCTATAGTAAAGGGAGTACGTTAGTAATGCGATCGGTAGATAGGTGTAAATGAACGAGAAAATGAATCAAGGTAGATTGTATCGCAATAAGGAGACGAAGGGAAAGGGAAAGTGGGGGGAGGGCAGCGCATCATAGGCATACAGTATTCAGTCCATAAGATCTCGTCGATGCGATCGCAGGCCTTAATAACAAAGAGCATGTTAATAATCATATGCGCTGCCTCTTCTCTCCCAGCACAGAATAGGTGCGACCCGAGAAAAAAACCAAAGGTAAAGCGCCAAACGAGTATCGTCTCCATCGAGTGAAATGTCTCGACTCCGCAAAGAACCAACACCACGATCCCAAAATGCAAATAAAACCACACTAAAACCAACCAAAACGCACTCACCATGTCTCAACACATCCTCCCATCCTTCTCCTCGCGACCTCCCCGCATACTCCTTGAAAAGCGACATGACACTTCTTCCAAAAACGATCAAAACTCTCCACCCTCTCCTCTTCGTTATACATCCCCTCCTCCTCACTTTACCCTCCTCCACCTTACCGTCCTGCCCTCCCGCCGTCCCTCCCGTCCCTCCGACAGTCGAGATATCCGCCCCAACTGCCCCCAGCGTACGCCCGGTCTATAGTAAAGTGGTGTACATCAGTAAGACGACAGAATGGATGAAAAGTGAATATGCGAAGGTAGAAGGGGGGGAGGCAACGCATCAGTCACTATGAGTACAAACATGCGTTCACGAGGCATCGTCTAGCGATCGCAGACCTTCACAAGGAACAATTGAAGGTTTCTAATCACACGCGCTGCCCTCCCCTCATCCACTGGATGCGAACTGAGAACGAATCCAAACGTAACGGCCAAACGAAGTGCCCGAAATGAAGAAATGAACGTCCGAAGGACGTTCAGCTCGAACGAAGTTCGTCAAGACGTCCGGCCATACAACCGAACTCCAAAACCCAAACCGAACCCACATGCTCCCCGTCAACTTCGTCTTTCGTTAGGAGGAAGGCCTTTGACTACCCAGCGGGCAATCTATAGTAAACTGGTGTACATCAGTAAGACGACAGACTGACTGGCGGGAGAACATGCAAAGGCAGAACGGGGAGGAGGCAACGCATCATAGTGTGAATACAAACTTGAACCTGCGCTCACGAGTCGTCTAGCGATCGCAGACGTTCACAAGGAACAATTGATCTAACATGCACTGTCCTCTCCCCTCATCCGAATCCCGATGTTGAACTGAGAACGAAATGAAGAAATGAACCTTCGAGTAACCTCGAACAGTCCGTTGAGGCGCCCGGGTAGCAGAGGCCGTACAACCGAAATCAAACCCAAACCCGCACTCACCATGCTTCAAGACTTCGACTTTCGTTAGGAGGAAGGAAGGAGCCCATCGAGATGGCTGGAGAGTGAAAAGAACGAAGGGAGCGAGTGGGGGAGAGCCCTGAGACGGAGAGAGCGAAGGAAAGGAAGGGAAATGCGAACGAAGAAAGGGAAAGAAAAGATAAGGATTATATGGACGAGAGAAAGAAGATGAGAACCACACTTAAGGGCGCGAGACGCCACGATAGATAGGTGCGCTGTCGAATTTATCAGAGGGCTGATCGTTGGCCGAATGCCGCTGACTAAGACCTTGCTCGAGAGCCTTATCCTCCTGACGGGCTAGCTGGCTGCACTTGAAGACCTAGCGGAAGACGGAGGAGATAGATAAAAAAGGGAGAGAGGCGAAGGTGAGAGGGGGTAGGATACCTGAGCGACAAAACGCCGAAGCACCCCCGCCTCGGCGGGACACTAAAAATGTGCTGGCGATTGAGCTGGGGGTTCAGAGCGAAAGAAGCAAGCTTTGCTGAACCCATGCTACGCGTCTCGCCCACAATACCAGCGTGGATACACGATACGAAAACAATACAAACACTTATCCTATCAACACCACACAGACGCACACGAGAATATATGTCCCTCGATTTGAAGAAAGGCGATAAAGCTTGTCATGGAATCTTTCAGTCCCGGGGAAACCGCTGAATGAATTCGATACTGGAATAAGTCTGTCACCGTTTCCGCATGTGTCTAAGTACCAGAACGCAAATGCTCTAAACATCGCATCAATACCGTCCTTCACCTAGTTACTTTCGTGTGCTTGCAGTCTGAGGGTTGAACATAAATGATATTGAACGGGACGTAGACGCGGAGCCCAATAAAATAGCTACACAGCAGGGACGCAAAGTACTGACGTCGTGCACCCCGAAATGAGACTTGTGAACGCCAACGCTGGGCTCACAACCCCGGGATTAGGAGTAAGGTACGTCGACTTCGACATCACCGGACACCCAAAGGACGACATCGAACGTAACGGCCAAAGGAAGCATGACGAAACAAAGTAATCGAAATGAACGGACTTTCAGCTCGAACGAAGTCCATACGTCCACATCGAGCGACCGCACGCGTTAGCACATTCAAGAAGATTGCTGTCCCCGATCCGAAGCGAAAGCAGGAGAGTAAGAAAATGGTCCCAAATCGACCGGATCCAGAGCAAGGATTTACGCGGTAATCGAAATAACGCCTAGGAAGGTGAGAAAAACGGGGACGACATGAATGTTGACAGACGCCATCGAACGACACGAGCAGCTAAACAAACAGAACCTGAAACGAACCAAAACGCGCACTCACCGCTTCAAAACATCCCCTCATCCCCCTCTCCCCTACTCCTTCCAAAACAACATATACCACTCCCTCCAAAACAGTGCTCTCCTACTCATCCCCACCCCCTTACCCTCCTGCACATAACCATTCAGCCCCTCCCTCCATATCCCCCGCCAACGCCCCGCCCCACCGCACCGCACCCGAGGTGGACGCGCAATGCAACGCAAGGCGTCTGTCTTCGCAGCCCACTCCGCCTCCTCCACCAAATGCCGGCACAGCCACGACAGCTGCCCAATACCGAACCGTGTCACGACCGGCGCACCCAGCCCAATCTACATTTACGAGGGAGAATATGAGTCAGATTATCGACCGATGGAGGAATGGAGAATGAATGAATGGACGAAGAGAAAAGTGCGAAGGATAATCGCCATAGCTAGACGGGGAAGAATGGTGAGGAAGCAACACATCATATTTATCCCAAAGTTGCGCTCACAAGGTCTCGTACGACCGCAACCTTCAAAAGGAACAATTGTAGCATCATAATCGCACGCGCTGCCCCTCCCCCCTCCCCCGTTGGATTAACGCGTCGCGCCACGGCGCGCCATCCAGACGCCCCTGTCGGAGGCTGACTGATGCTTAGTCAGCCTCCCTGCGATGCTTTTCGTGGTTTCCTCTTGTTGTAGATCCATCCTATCATCATCGCATTTGGCACGTTCTCTCGGGGTTCTGCATCTCGGAGTCGCCCCACTCGACCGTGCGACCTGCGAACGACCCCGAACGTAACGGCCAAACGAAGTGTCCGAAATGAACCTTCGAGTGACCTCGAACGGTCCGTCGAGACGTCCGGGTCGCAGCGGCCGTACAACCGACCAAAACCCAACCCAACCCAAACCCGCACTCACCATGCTTCAACACATCCCCCTCATACCCCGTCGACTCCGTCTTTCGTTAGGAGGAAGCGGAATTTGAGTACCCAGCGGGCCCAATCTAGAATGGGAGAGACCGTAGAACGTTGTCAGTACATGCACGATGTAGCAGGGAAAACGAAGTAGTAGGTGAAAGGAAAGAATAGAGAAGTGCGAAGGATGGATGAGCAAAACGCATCATATCGAGATAGTTCTTTCCATCGGACCTTGTCGCATCGATGCAAAAGACCTAGAACCAAAACACCCTGAAGTGGTAATTACATACGCTGCGATCCACCATCCCTGCCCATGAACGTTCGAAGGAGGTCCAGCTCGCACGAAGGTCCAACAAAGGATTCGGAAGGACACGACGTAAGGACGAAAACTCAACTCACCACGCTTCAACCCATCCCCTCAAACTCCTTCGCCTTTCTTTCGGTATTTGAGCACCCACCGGGCCCAATATAGCAAAGCAAAGTGCGTCAGTAACATGTCCGGTAGAGCGAAAGAGTAAATGAACGAGAAAACCGCAATAAGTAGCCGAAGAGAGAAAGAAAAAAAGGGGGTAGAGGCAACGCATCGTAGCCTATAGGCACAGCTTTAAGTCCATAATGTGCGGATAACTCCGCACTGAGGCCTTCAGTCGTTCCAGAACGGGACATGACTTAGAAATAAGAATAAGAATAAGAATAAGAATAAGATCTCGCCAACGCGATCGCAGGTCTCCTCGCCTTTCTGTGACTGCTGTAGCCGTGAGAAGAGTTGAGATGGTGGTTCAAGATCAAAAGAGGTGAAACCTCTAGATCTAGCGCTTTGTCCCTTCTGTTTCAGATGAGCCACGGTTGCTTTGTGGACTTGTCGAACCTATAAATTCTATGGCCCGGGTCAACTCTGCTGGTATTCTTCAGCCCCCTTCACTAGCATCCGCATTCGAAGATGTCTTCTACTCTCCCAAAGGGAGACGTCACCAGTATCTTGCCGCAGGAGCTCATCGACGATATCGTCGACTGTGTCCCCGACGATGAAAACACACAGAGGAACCTTGGCCTGGTCAACCACTCCTGGTCGCACCGCACCCGACGTAACCTCTTCCGAACGGTCAGCTTCGAACTAGGCGGGCGGAACTGTGCTCGGCTCAACGAAGTTCTACAAACGAACCCATCGCTATATCAACACATCCAGACAATGGTAATCAATCACGACAGTCGGTATAGTCTGCAAACTTCGAGTATCCTGGGTGTTCTCCATCCAAAGCAACTGGTCAACATTCGCGAGATCTCCATCCATGGGGATACCGAGTCTGACCTTCACTGGAGCACTCTCCCTGCAGGATTGAGGAGCGCACTGTACGCCTTGCTGGCGAAGCCAGACCTCACCACGTTGGTATTAGTGGATATCAGCGACATCGATGTCTCCTTCATTGGCCGGAACCGTCGCCTCAAGGAACTTGGGCTATATGGTGTCAAGCACACCCTTTCATCCATCCCTTCCACTTCATCTGACGGACCACCAGCAACCCATTTGGCAGAAGAGAAGTGCTCCCTTCGCTCCTTGTCTGTTAGTCATTGCAGAGATGCACTGGAATGCCTCCGTGCAGCGGGGACTATCTTGCCTCAGCCTGTACTGCTGAGGGTGATCTCGTGCTACTATGACGACAGGATGGATACGGCTCTTCAACTATTCTCCCGCAATGTCGAGACATATGAGATAACGATCGGCCCTCCCCTTCATTCTGGAGTACTTGGCCTTGCACGCCTTCCAAAGTTGAAGAGCCTCAAGATCAACCTAGTACACGCCGACCACCTATCGTGTCTTCTGAGTAGGCCGTCTGCGACGATGTCATCGCCATTGGTTCAACAATTGAATAGGTTGAGGGGCACGAACTCGTTGGAGGATATTGACATTTCATTCGACCTCGACTTCCCTAACGCCGCCAGGTCCAACTTCTGGACAGGTTGGGACTTCGCTACGTTGACGATACTGTCCGATTGTACCTGGGAAGACCTGGATAACACCTTAAGCGACAGAGATGCCTTCCCAAATCTGAAAAGGCTTAGGATAGTCCACAGATCCACACCCTCCGCGGACCCAGGGGGGGCGTGGACCGCTTTTGTGACCTTTTTCAAAGAGCGCGTTATGCAGAACCTCGATCGCAGGTGCATGTTGGAAGTCATTGCCGATCTGGAATAGACATACCTGCAATGTACATCTCATTTCCTTGGTATTCAATGTCTTTCCCCTACTCATCCCGTCTTGAGAATACGTTCGATCCACGGCTGTACCGTGTCCTCAAACGGTTCACCATCGACACTTCAATTGAAGACACAGGACCATCGGACGTTCCTTACCTGGCCGCCATCGGGCGCTCGACGCTTACCACGCTCTCAGTCGACGCGAAACACCTCCTCACCGTTATATCATCGTCCCGAATCCTGTTTTACACAATGGGTCACATCGCCTCCGACCTCACGATCATCGACGTCTTCCCCAACACCGCTGGATTTCCTGAGGACAGGATGGGGTGACTCATCGACTTCACCAACTCACTTCCGCGACTCTTATCGCTCACCTTCGATCGATTCACCATTCTGAAAGGGACCTTAACGATACCCTATCTGCGCATTGACCGTGAAGAACTCCAAAGCGACGGCTATCGAGCACCTCCTCCATCATCTCGCACCGAAGAACCTGACGCTCGAAACATGCAAGCTCACCACGAGCTCAATCTTGCGTCTACCTCCGTACACCGACACGCTCTCCTTGTCCCGTATTGGAGGCGAGGATGTTGAGCTCTCGGTCCTTCCGATGTTACCTTCATTCTTTGGAACTCACCTCACTGTTCGCGGCTGTCCGTTCGTCACCCACCACTTTCTGCACCTCGTACTCGGCAAGGCCCGCAGGCTCAACCTCAGGAGTATCGCCTTCCCGAGTCTTCATTATATCAGATCAAGGTTTGTAGATCTCTGTCCCCTTCGAGGTACTCGGCCGTGCGAGCATCATCGCAGCTGGATGCGTAGGATGGACCCTTTTGCGTCTCCAGCGTGACCTTCGTGACGGAAAGCCCATACTGTACAGTAAACCCCTATTCAAAGCACGCAAACCCAAACTCTGGATTGAGATCTCTAGTGAAGAACATGTAGCGTAGAAGATTATAATTTAGAGAAGACGATGCGTTTATTACACTGACTCGGAGAAGACGCGCAGAGGGCGATCTAGAGCAGGATGGGTGATAGCAACAGGGGAATTGAATTCGAAACTGCGCGTTTATACCAATAGACATCGGGGAAGATGTAGACGTACACCCAGGGATCATAGAAGAACCGATGTGCGAGGAGACACAAGTATTCATTCATTCAGTCTTCGCTCCATTCAATTGAAACACAGCGTCGCAGAAGCCACAATCAATCGAAAGACCAGAGCCGTACGTATCCGTGTCTCCAGACAACGCAAGAACGAATCAAACGGTGGATTAGCGCTCCAGGAAATGCGCACCTGCAGGCTATCTGAGAAGCGCACGAACATAACGCCAAATGTTCCCGCACAACAACGAAGCGAAGTCTCAAGACTTCCGCATCCGAGCGACCGCACGCCTGAGCACATTCAAGAAGAAGAATGCTGCTCCCGACCCGAAGCGAACGCAGGAGAGTAGGAAATAGGTCTCGAATCGACCGGATCCAGGGCAAGGATCGATGCACTAATCGAAATAACGCCTAAGACATGACTGGATACACGCGATCGAACAACGCGAGCAACCGATCCACCACCCGATCCTCCAGTTCAACGAAGGAAGAAAAAGACGGGACCCGAATGCTAAACAAACAGAACCCAAAACGAACCAAAAACGCGCACTCACCACGCTTCAAAACATCTTCTCATGCCCCGCCCATCCTTCCAAAACAACATGCCACTCTCTCCAAGACCGGTCCAAACTCTCCGACCTCTCCCCTCCTTACATTTCCCCCTCCTACTCATCCCCACCCCCTTACCCTCCTGCACCATACCGTCCCCCTCCCTCCGTATCCCCCGCCAACGCCCCCCCCTCCACCACACCGCACCCGCGGTGGACGCGCAACGCAACGCAAGGCGTCTGTCTCCGCGGCCCGCTCCGCCTCTCCACCAAACGCCGACACACCCCCGACAGCTGCCCAATACCGAACCCGAACTCGTCACGCCAGCCCAATCTACAGCTACAAGGGGGAATAATGTGGGTTAGATTATCGATCAATAGAGAAATGGAGGATGAATGACCAAAACGAGAATACGCCAAGGTAGAGAAGAGGAAGAAAGGTCAGGAGGCATCGCATCATACAAATCCCAAGTTACGCTCACAAGGTCTCCTACGATCGCGACCTTCAAAAGGAATGAAACGTTATAATCACAGCGCTGCACCTCCCCCCTCCCCCGTGCGAACCGAGACCGAACTAACCCGAACCTAACAGCCAAACGAAGTGCCGAAATGAAGAAATGAATGCTCGAAGGACGTCCAGCTCGAACGAACTCCGTCGAGACGTCACGCGACGGTGGATTCACCAGCCCAACAAAGAAAGAACCCGACGCAAGAACGAAAACTCACCATGGTTCAACCCATCCCGTCAAGCTCCTTCGTCTTTCGTTAGGAGGAAGGCTTTGTGGCCATCGAGTGGCCAATCTAAGTTGAAGGGGGGAATGCGAGTTAAATTATGGTCGGTCGAGGAAGGGAGGATGAAAAGAGAATGCGCGAGAGGAAAGAACAATCGGGATACATAGACGAAGAGAGGAAGACAATGGGCGAGGATCATATAAAGGCGAAAGTGTGTTCATGAAGTCTCGTCGGTGCGATCGCAGACCTTGATAAAGACATAACAATATAATCCCACACGCTGCCCCTCATCCGCAACAGCCGAAATGAACTCTCGAGCGAGGTTCAGCTCGAGCGACGCCCAGCAGCACCTCCACATCGAGCAGCCGTACAAGTACACACATCCAATAAAGAACGAAACACCCGATTCGAAGCAAAAAATATCCAAGGAGACGCCGGGTGGGGGAGGGGGCAGCAAATACTCTCCAATGAGTGGAGCCACAAGCAAAGAAAGGTGCCCAATCGGGATGCCATCCAAGAGAATAAGCGTCTCCGCACTCGACGTACACCCGAATGAGAACAGACGGGGTGACGAATGATAGACACGATCAAACAACGCGAGTATCCGAACGGAAGGAAGAAAACCCAAACTGCTAAAATCGAAACCAAAACCGCAGACTCACCAAATACTTCAACACACCCTCCTCACACTCCTCTCCCCAACCGCACACTCCACCGCCCCCTTCCCCTTCCCCGCTCGACCTGATCCACCCCGCCCGCCGCAACGCCCACCAACTTCGCCTCGTCACAGGAAGCTTCCGTGTAATCATGTTCGAGCACCAGCGAGCCCAGTCTATAGCAAAGGCAGTACGTCAGTAAGATCATCGGTAGCGCGAAAGAGGTAAATGAACAAGAAAATCGCGATAAGTAGCCGAATAGAAAGGGGTAGAGGCAACGCATCATAGCCTATAGGCACAGTTTCAAGTCCATAAGATCTCGACGACGCGATCGCAGGTCTTAATAACTCGGATGAGGAAGAATTTTGGTAATCACACGCGCTGCCTCTTCGCCCCAGCACAAGAAAGAACGAGTGAACTACACCCAAAATACGTCCAACAGAACGAACCGAACCACCACGAAAACACCACAGCATCGCAAAACGACCACAACCTCCAAACGCCACGACCGTAAGACCGTCCGCATCCACGAGCCGTCCGTCAGCCCGACGACACGAAACGAACGAACGAACCAACTCGAAACGGCGAGTGAATCGAACCCCCATCGGGTCGAACGACCCCCAAGATCAAGCACACGAAGCAAAGAAAGAATGCGGATAAGAAGAGAATAAAAGAACATAGAAAGGAAAGGAACCCCAATCGAATGGGCAAGGAACGACCACCCGCCGTACATGCGCGGCGTGCATATCGATCGGCACACTCGAACAGAACATTCCCAATCCTCCGTTCGTCACATCGAACTCGAACGCCCCGAAGACCGCGAACGCGACCAAAAGAAAAGAGAATGAACGAAGAAAGACCGACAACACGAACCCAAACCCAAGAACGAAACGCACCATGCTTAGAACATGGCACACCTCCGCACCCTCTCTTCCTCCCTTACCCTTCCCTGCCTCCCTCCCACCCCGCCAACCGTACTCACGCCTTCGCCCACGCCGTTCTCTACAGACGATCCCCCCGCACCCGCACCCGCACCCGCACCCACCACCGCATTTCCCGCCATAGAGGGAACGTACGCCGTCGGACCCCGCAGCCCTCTCCACCTCCTCCGCCTTCCCGACACACCCTCACAAACGCACAACACCAAACGAAACCTCCTCCCTCCACCCCCTGATCGGCCCTCCTCCCACTCGCTCCGGATCCGCGCTTGTGAGCACGAGCCGAAGAGACTCCCATTGGAACTTGGCGAGGAACATGGGGGACGCGGGAGGGGTTTGGGAGGAGTGTGCGGGGTCGAGGTCGAGGTCGCGTTCGTGCCACCCCATACATACTCGCACTCGTGTTCGTACTCCCATTCGCACCAGTGTTCGCGCTCGCACCCCTACTCGTCGCAGTCGAAGGCGGAATCGCCGACGTCGCTGCGGTAGAAACACCCCGCTCTCCCCGCCCTCCGCCAGCCCAACCCAACCCTCCTCCCACAAACACCGTCGCCGGGCGCGGCGGCACGGCATGAGGGAGACCGTCGTCATCGTTGTTGTTGGGCGTCGCGAGGCGGACGAGGGGCCTCCCGCGCCGGTCGCGCGCGTCGAGCGGCGCGGGGGAGAGGAGAGCGGTGGCGCGGACGTGGTGGCGAAGGTGGAGGCGGGGTGTGCAGCTCGGCGGCTTGGGCGGGCCACGGCGGGGAGGGTCGTCTGGTGTGTGTACGGAGGGATGGATGAAGAGACGGATTGGGGTGAGGGAGGTGGTTAGATTGGAGTGGATTGGTGGAGTGGGGTGGGACGTACGGGTTGGGAACGTGGGACCTGGGACCTGCGTGTATGCTAAGACGTCGGTCGGTCGCTAACCTGCTCGGGCCTCGGTCGTTGAATCCTTCTCGAGTACGGGCTCTCTTTTGATGTCGCCCAAGAACAAACAGAGCGGGACTCAGAGACCCTTAGTTACAGAGAGAAAAAAGAAGAAGTAAGAAGGACGAAGAATGGATGGACCAAGTCCAATGGTCGGTTGGGTGGCCTTGATGATGATTGCACCGCTACAACTGACTAACGAGTCCCAATTATCTTTTGTTTGGCTGAAGCCTCTGATATACACAATATGACGGCCGACCGTCCCTTCCCACAGCTGTCCATACCACTGTGTACCACCCTGTGTATAGCATACCCTGCGAGCGAGACATAGGTACGACGAGCAGGCCATTCCATATACGGCGCCATCCACACCCGCAGCGACATATCCGTTCCACCCATAAACAGGTGCGAGGCAGTGCACGCTTACTGCTGCCCATCCTCGAGGTACACTTCATATCCACTCGAGGCAGTCTTTATATCTACTGGAGGCATCTTTCTTATGCAGATGTACGGTATCGAGAACTGGTTACCTTCCGCAGCCGCATTGTGTAGTTAATACTATTTTTTGCCTCAAGCTCGAATCTCCGAGCCGCAGGATATCGCCCGCGGTGCGTTCAGGCACCCATTTCCCCTCCACATACTCGAACGAACCCACCGTACCACACCGCGTCCACATATACATCTCCGAATCAGAATACCATACCGAATACCATATCCCCAGTACGCACTCCTCACATTCTGTGCATTCCTCCGAGTCGTCGCCTATCCCATCCTCAACGTCTAGATCTTCTCCTCTATAATCTCCTCTAAGCTAAATGTCCCATATCGAGACTACCGGCACGATGCAGCAACTAACCCTGAAAAAGCTCAAGAAAGTCCTCCTCCTTCCACCCGCCGGCTATCATCACACAGTCTAATCCAATCGTAGTACACACCCCATTTCTTGTTAGAGTACCCAAAATCAGCCACCCCATGCCCAGCTTTCATTATGAATATACTGACCCCCCACGCGGCGGATGGTTCTCCTGAATGGTCGAGGATCCGCAGTGGCGTTTCGCCCTCCCTTTAGATATGGGCAAAAGTGCTGTAAGCGACACGGGTGGGCTGTGTGGTTTAAGGTATTTCGAAATCCGGGACGTGTGGAGCCTTCCTTCCTCGTGCTCGGAGCCTGGGGATACTCGAGGTCTTTCTCCTAATGAAATGTATCATATCGAAAACTAGTTTAACTACCTCCCGTCCCGCATTGTGCAGTTAATATACCAATTTTACTAAAAATTAAACTCGAGTATCGACACCGAGCCGCCGGGTGTTACCCACAGGACGACCACACACCCCATTTCGCTTCCACACTCGAAAGAACCCACCTCACCACACTACGGACACATAGTACACATATGCAGAACCGAATACTCACCCCACATATCCTGAGGCAGAGTACCCCCACCCCTCCCCGCCTATCCCATTCTCGATCTCCTCCAATCTCCTCGAGGCGTCTCTCTAATCTAAATGCCCCATACCAAGAACTAACAACCTTCCGCAGCCGCACGATGCAGGAATTAATCTTCGATAATGGGTGCCTCGTTTAGTGCGGAGTAATTCGCACTGAGGCTCAGCTGTTCCTGAATGGGATAAGCTTGAACATAATGATAATGATAATGATACCTACATCCCTCGAACAAACTCACGATCCTCTTATCTTTCCAACCGCCGGCTATCACCCACACCCCAGTCGTAGTATACACCCCATTTCTCGTTAGAGGGCCCAATAAGAGTTCTCTCTCTAACTTAAATGTCCCGTCACGAGAGCTGATGACCTTCCGCACCCGCACCGCAGCAAGTAATCTTACCTGTACCCATCGAACGCGCTCAAGATCTCCTTAACCGCCGGCTATCACTGCCCCCACCCGAGTCGTAGCGCACACCCCATTTCCCCTTCCTTACCCAATAATCGGAGGAACTACGGTCCACATTCACGGGGACATACCGCACTAAACGCACGTACAAGCACACTCGCACACCAAGTTAAGCCACCACGTTCCCGAAATTTGAAATACCTTAAAGCACAAGCACCATGCTCCCGCCCGTTTTACCTATATCGAAGCAAGACGCCACTGCGGATCCGGGCCCATCCAGGAATTTGGTTATGTACATACCACCTTCTACCGCTCGTTCTTACCTCTCATAAATCTATACATGAACATAGACTTAATGTCGCCTAGCTATAGGGAGAAGGACTGCAAGTGGAAAGGTTTTATATCCTTAGAAACCGGTCGTTTGCAGGCAGCGATCTCATGTAACTACGTATGGAGGACTCGACGCAAGGCACAGAACACTCACATCCTAACACGCGACGGTTCGCGCCCTCCAGCGCGGTGCTCGTCACACCACGAGGCGTCAAAGTATAACAATCAACGTACGTCTCGACACCACGAGCCGCCAGATACCCATCATAACACCCCAAGCTCACATACATATTGTATCATCCAGACCTGAGGGTCCCAGTCTGAGGTGTCAATGTCACTCTTATTTCAGATCCCCTTCCCGTCCGAGGGCGAGCTGGGTTCAGTACGGTGCGCAAGAGCAAGACAGGACGCCGGGATGCCGAGGGTTCGGTGGGGGATTTTGAGCTTAAGGTGGATACTGGATAGACGAGGTCACTTCCCAATCCGCAGGCCGACGGCACTGCATCGTGTGTGACTGACTGGCGGAATCTTGAGCTTGTTCGAGGGATATAGGATTGGATTATTTGCCACACGGTGCGGCTGAAGAAGGGTGTTGCGCTCAATACGGTACATTCAGATTAGATTATTGTTTGGCCTCCGAGTTGAGGAATGGTAGGGTTGTCGAGGATCAGTATGAGAGGGGACCGTGACATGTGTGCTACTTACATCGCCTCTGAGTGGTTGACAGGATATGATTATTTTGAGCGAGTGAGTATGTATGTCCGTACCGGGGACCTTGGGGCTGGATATGCAGTATGATGGGTGATATGAAGGTGACGGTTGAGCCGTACGTAGGTTGTTATTTAAGCTTTGACGCCTCATGATATGACGAGCACCGCGCGTGGAGGGTACACACAGTGTGGTAGAATGCGAGCGTGCTGTGTATGTGTCTTCAAGTTCCAGTGCTCCGTAAGCGAGTGAATACAATATGACCGACCTCCTGGATGCACACGGATCCTCAGTGGCGTTTCGCTTTCACTTTAGATAATATAAGTACGAGTTGGGTAAAACGGGCGGGGGCCTGGTGCTGTGTGGTTTAGGAATTCAAATTTCGGGAACGCGGTGTCTTAACTCGGGAGGTGCGAGCATATGTTAGAATCGCAATATGTGCATTTAGTCACACTGAAGGAGCGACGTGTCTTCATCTCTCCTCTTCCACCGTCGGGTCGTTCTTGACTATTTGGCCTCGAGATCGCTCGTTCTTCTTCCATGTTGTGCGTGTGATGTTGCGAGGAGGTATAATTGTCGAAGATGGTGAACCCTTGGTACCCCGACATTGACCCTGAGCTTATACGCAACTGCGCCATTGGACACGCCACGAGTTACGCGTGAGGCGCGAAAGACGCCGGCTAATGCAGGCGCTTAAGCGAAGCTGACTCGTAAAGGTGCTGAGGGCTACACCGTAGGTACTTCAACCACACTCGCGCAGTATTGGCGCAGTATGGACTCAGTCATGCTCAAGCAGCTTAGGTGCTTAGGTACTACAAGGGACGCGCAGCTATGCCCGATGGCCGAGGCGTAGTCATGGCCGAGGCCGAAGCGCAGACAGGGAGGCTGAACAAGCGCAGTCTTATGATGGATGCTGGAGCCGAATTGCATGGCCGTCGCTAGAACCATCCTCCCAGCTGTCCTTTGCTTTCGGTCATAGACGCGCAGCCCGAGCCACCTTTGTGCGACATTGGCATGGACTCCAGGGCGAGATGATCTTAGGAATAGCCGAGTAAAGGCATCAAACGATGGGCGCGGAGGCGAATATGGCCCGACATATGGGTTTGGAGGCGGGATCTTGAAAACCTTTAAAGAGAGAGGACGGCCAACGATGATTCCCCCATCAACATTCAGACCGGCATGGCAGGTATATCCATAGCAGTCTTCAAGCTCACTGTAGCGATCTTCGTGGAGAGGAGGATGTGGGTTGGAGTCGTGCGACGTCGCACCCGAGCCGATGCTCGTCGTCACCGCTACGCCCATCGTCGGCTTCGAAGTTGTAGAATAACTCAGTCTTAGCATCTCGTCGAGTTCTTCGTTCTCCGAATGTTGTGGATGTGATGCAGGTGGGTTGGAGAACTATGCAAATCATCGTAGTTGTGGTTGTGGTTGTGGTTGTGGTTGTGGTGCGAATGTAAAGATGTATCCAAACTCTCGCGTGTCTGGGGCTCCAGAGGCTGAAGCGAGCTACGCGCCGAGGAAGTGGCGGACGCAGAGGAAGAAGAAGACGAGAACGAAGAAGTCCGAAGACCTTGGACCTGGGCGCAAGCGGGTGTCCGTACTGGGCGTCACAGGGCGGACGAAGGGGCCTGCCGAGCCGGTCGCGGGCGTAGAGAGGCGCGGGGGAGAGGACAAGGTTGGCGCGGAGGTGGAGGAGGACTCGGAGGAGGGAATGGCGGTGCGGCTTGGGCGGGCCACGGCGGGGAGAGCGGGGGACGAAGGGCGGTCGTCTGGATGGACGGATGGACTGTGGCTTGGGTTGGTGGATGGAGATGAGTGGGGGTGGGGTAGGACGTACGATGGTTGGGTACGCGGTGGACGCTCGACTATCTTGCTCAGACCCCGGTCATTCTGGAACTCTTTCTCCAAGTTGAATCGCTCTTTCGATGTCGCCCAAATATAAAGAGAGTGGGACTAAGAGACTCAGAGACGCAGTCTTTAGTTGTAGAGAGAGAAAAAGAAGAAGAACAAACAGACAGTTATAACTTATGACGCCCAAAAGATCCTTTGATTGGCATCAACGTCTGGAACATACATTGTGTAACCCAGTCTTCGCGGTTGCGACTCCCAGTATGTAGCCAGCTCACCCGGCCCTCTACAATTTCCAACAGCTGCAAAAGTGATAGCTGCAAAGGTGATATGGCTTCAAGCCTTAATATTCTCAAGATACCTTTCATCGTCGTTCACGCCCCACCCGAATCGACTGCGAGCTTTAGATAAGCACATGATCATGGACCGGAGAAAGACGTTCTAACAGGCATGCCTTTCATTGGTACCTTCAGGTCAAGGTGTCTCGAGCTCGCTAGCTACAATTCTCCCGATTCCCTCCATGATAGAAGAACATAGGGAGGCGAAACGCGCTTCCCCGTGGATGTTCCATACAAACAGAATAGGGTCTTTCTGACATTCTCTACCCCACTCCATCTGCATCAGCAGCTCTTGTAGATTCTCAGTACGTCCCTCGGCTTTGAGAAATCGAATGTAGTGGTCCATGGTACTCTCCTTTATGATACCAAATGCATGGAGATCTATGAAGAGCGCCCAGACGAATTGCTCCCAAGGTTTTAATTCAATAGATTCGAATGCCTAAGCGCTGTGTCAGATAATATGAGGGTGCAAAAAGACGGACTCACAACATCAAACTTGGACCTGGCTAGATGCTCGAGCATAGAGCGGAATTGTGCGCCGTGGTTTGTCTTTTCCTTTTGGTCCTTGTCTTTGAGGAGCTCGTATATCTTCATTGAAATGACAGCAATGACCATTGCGTCTTGTGTATAATGAATGCAAACTAGGAAGGCCTTGAGAAGTCTCAGGGGATGCTTCACGAAGACGAATGTTTCCGCCATGCGTTCGCTGATAGCATTGATTTCTCCCTCGGCTTGAGCTCTTCCAAGTTGGTATTCGGGCCCAGAAGAAATCTTTGCGTCTAAGGACATGTGCGAACGGACTGACCCTCTGGTTGAGATGGATTGTTGGAGATTAAACGCTGTGAGAATTCTACTGGCTTTGGGTTCCCGGTTTTATATCTGGCCTCCAGCAGAAACACACGCCACGCGGTGGCGTATAATAAGCTGGCCCATACAAGCACACCAGTGAGGTAGTTCCGGAGTGGGGCAACAATACCTTCAAACCTACTACCTACCAGTGGTCTATTTGGCGGTTCACACTATCCAGTGATACTTTCGTGTACCTCGCCGTGGATGGACTGTGCGCGATTGTACCCGTCGAGATAACCAGTAGTTTACCTTAGCGCCACGTCCTAGTGTGTGTTTTACCTTAGCGCCACGTCCTAGTGTGTGTTTGGGCTCACCAGAATACATTATTGCATTTCGATCCCCACTTGGTGGCGACAACCCTTTGGGGCAACAGGCAGCCCAGGCTGTATGTTTGACACACTGGGCAGATATGTAGGCACTTCAGCGAGATAAGGAGGTCCTTTACGGGTCAAGCGACCTACAGCCCTTGAATTATGATGCAACCACAATGTCGCTTTCGTACATAAACCCAGGGTTTAGCACCGGCCCCAGTCCACCGAAGCAGGCGCTGACGGCGATTCGGATTGGCCATTTTCGCTATCATCTGACAGACTGCTATGTCGACAGCCAATGTGCTCAGAGCCGGTGCCTGCGAGAGATTGACGAGGATGCGGCATCTCGTCCCTAACTAGAATACGAATCGCGCACTCGGGAGTTATCCGGCTCTAAAGCGCCGTCATAGCGGCATTCCACCTGGTAAATCCAGCGATCTTGATGTCATATACACTTAATAACGCAGTGCCTACGATAGAACCTCGGCTATTATAACTATCTACTCAAGTAAGTCCAGAGCCTGTGGCGTTGAGAACTTCGTTACCACATCCAGTGTCATGGTTAGGGTTAGGGTTAGGGTTAGGGTTAGGGTTAGGGTTAGGGTTAGGGTTAGGGTTAGGGTTAGGGTTAGGGTTAGGGTTAGGGTTAGGGTTAGGGTTAGGGTTAGGGTTAGGGTTAGGGTTAGG
>JAACJK010000146.1:0-21440 GCA_013368325.1 Ephemerocybe angulata
GTGATACGGTCCACGATACGGACCACCTCCGCAGTGTTTCTACAAGCAACGGCGCTAAGGGCGCCGTCTATCGGGCCTGCGATGTCTCTACAACCAACGGAAGGCGCGTCCTCGATCCTCCCATCACCGATGTTTCTGCCGACATTGGACGCTCATTATCCGGGCTGCATTCCCTCCATAAGCGCGCGACACCCTTACGCTGCTTCAGTAGATATAGGGCGCCGTCTATCGAGCCTGCGATGTCTCTACAACCAATGGTCGGTGCGTTCTCCATCCTCGCTTCAGCAATGCATCTGCTGACATTGGGCGGCGGTTTCGCTGCTGCATTTCCTCCACAACCACGCGAAGCCCCGATGTTTCCACAACCAACGGAGGGTGCGTTCTGGATCCTCCTATCAGCAATGTTTCTGCCAACATTGGACGCGCATTACCCGGGCTGCATTCCCTCCATAAGCGCGCGACGCCTTTACAGCGCTTCAGTAGACATAGGGCGCCGTCTATCGGTCCTGCGATGTCTCTACAACCAACGGAAGGTGCGTTCTCGATCCTCCTATCACCGATGCTTCTCCTGACAATGGACGCTCATTTTCTGGGCTGCATTCCCTCCATAAGCGCGCGACGCATTTACAGCGCTTCAGTAGACATAGGGCGCCGTCTATCGGGCCTGCGATGTCTCTACAACCAACGGAAGGTGCGTTCTCGATTCTCCCATCACCGATGCCTCTCCTGACAATGGACGCTCATTTTCCGGGCTGCATTCCCTCCATAAGCGCGTGACGCCCTTACACTGCTTCAGTAGACATAGGGCGGCATCTATCGGGCCTGCGATGTCTCTACAACCAACGGAGGGTGCGTTCTCCATCCTCCCATCGCCGATGCTTCTGCTGACATTGGACACTCCAGTTTTTCATTTGTGTCTCCTCCACAACATCGAATCCAACCAACTTTTTAAGAAAGCGCTGCCGGAGGTGGCAGCTCGCGAGATGGTTAGGTTTTCGACCCTGAGACCTATCAAGCGTCGGAGTCCTTGATATCGGCTGGGATGCAGGTCAACCGATGGACGTTGACACCACTTAGATGCAACCCCCGCTAATCGAGTTTCGCGGTTCTCCACCAATGGTACGGTGTCTTATCTGTGCGAGACCGTGGTAGTTTCCCTCATAGTTTAACAAGCCCATCCGTGACGGCAAATGGAATGTGTTGGGAAGAAGCTCTGCAGGACGACCGAAGGATGCCATTGGGGCGTGATCAATCTTGCACCAACGAAGTTACACTCACAGCAAATCCAACAACATTGCATGGCCTTCCAAAAGTGTGCAACTGACCTAGGTAGGTAGCCATCGGGCTCCGTCGATTCTCAGCGCGAAGCCGATGTCTCTACAACCAACGGAGGGTGCGTCCTCAATCCTCCCATCAGCAATGCTTCTGCTGACATTGGACACTCCAGTTTCTCATTTGTACCTCCTCCCCAATCGAACATCAGCCCTTCTATGCCTCTGGAGACATAGGTCCCTGAGTATTGAGCTTGCGTTCGTTCACCTCCGTGGATCGTCAGATCACTGCTTCTGTAAACATAACTACTGGCCTCACAAATTGATAGGGCAGTTAAGCCACCATAAATGCTAGTCTATTTCAAGATCTTCAGCCTATTCCATACAGAAAGGAAGACCTTTGTATATATAATAGCCCTCTTCTGTCCCATATAGCTGACCGATTTTCGAATCCTCCTAAGTGCTCCATTGCCGCATTCGGCCGCGCTCGAATTGATGTATTCGAGCTTGGTGTCCACATTCATATACTCGGATAGGAATGCTGCAGGGCTACATTTGCTGTGACCTGTGGCATGAAAGATGTCAATGGCAAAGAGGGTATTTGCAAAAAACATAGGCTCGCGCAGCAAGCAGCAGGGACCCAAGGCGCATGCAAAGTCGTAGATGACGATTTTGGGAGCTGTCGGCCATCGAGTCACCATTGCTGAGAAGACATCGTCACGACCTTCGGCTTTGGGATACAATGGAACCCGTAACAAATGCTGTGCGAACACCAGCATACCATGATACCCCAGTTAATCGTCGTTCTCCATATTGAGAGTAATACTTCCCGCATCGATCCCCACGTTGCTGGCCTGATGCCTGTTCTTCTTGTTCTCTTTCAGTGACGGATAAAGCGGGCGATGCCGTATTATGGGCATGCTATAAAAGCAACCAGTCTGTCGAAATTTAGTCAGTTAGAGGTGAATGGGGGCGAGGGCAAAAGAGGATGTACCGTTATCCAATCCAGATGATCATTCGGGAGATATGATGTTGGGCGGTGGCAGCGGCGGTTCAACGATCAGTGCTTTGAGAGTAGCACGCGCCTTCTTTTCAATCCAGGTCATCACTCCCAAGAGATCAGCAAGATCTACGTCGCTGTGATTTATACCTTGTTCAGGAAGGTATGGGCCTCAGCTTATAGGCCACGTTAACGTCTGGCTTCGCCACAACTCCCTAAGCTTGAGCAGTGCCGTGTAGTTGACGAGTTGTAGCACAGATTCCTCGGCGGCGATCTATGTTGTCGTAAGCAGGTCACATGACCAGAGAATGGGGTTACCTGTCGGAACAAGTTCTTATGACGGCAGGAGGTTTGTGCCTGACCAAAAGGCTGCACGGCCGTAATGCATCGTATATAGCTGCGCTAAGGCGGGACATTCCTTTCTCATGTCTTCAGTCACCGAGTCCACCTTCTCCAAGTAGTCTTCCACTAACAAAGCCTGTCGACGTCGGAGTTCTCATTGGATTGGTGGCGGGAGTGGTGTCGGTCCTGCGTCTTCGAGAGTGCCTTCTGTTGCACCAGTTGCTTCAGTAGAGACCGCCACAGTGTAGCGAGATCGCCGCGGAGTTAGCCTGCGGTTTCATGGGAGATAGCGAAGGGGTGGATGTCTCGGGATGCCTGTGCCCCGCTTCGACGGGTGTCCGGGGGTTTGACGCAGTACCACCTTCTTCGCCTTGGGTTGGCTCGCCGATTTCTTCGAAGGAGATTTTGCGCCATCAACACCGCCTTCTTCTTCCCCATCCTCGATGCGGTCGGGATGCGTGGGCCGCTCCATCGTGGCTCGGAAACGCCGTCGTAATGTCGCCAGGGGCAAGAGTTGCTGCTTTGGTTTGTACTTTACGTTAGGGCGCCGAACGGAATCTGGCATCGTAAACGTTGGTGGGCGAAGTGAACCACTGAGATGCTTCCGGCCAAAGGCTAAGGTGATTCCATCCCAGATGACCGTCCGGGTGATGGTCCGCAGACCGTACAGGACATGTCGTTGTCGAACTTCTGGAGGGAGACGTATGCGAACCATACGGCGCGAAAGAGGTCGTCGCCCATGAACTCTTTCCAGAAAGGAGATAGCGTCTTGACAATTGCGTATACCAGGCGGTAAAGGGCGTCTCTGAGGAGGTAAAGCAGCTGGTGTATTCGTCAAGTAGCTCGTGGGAGACAAGGGCAGAATTGTTGAAATTGAATATGCCATGTGCGCGCAGATCAGGGCCGATTCGCTTTCGCCGGACGGAAGGACAAACGGGGCAGACTTGAACCTCAATCTCGACGTCATGAACCGTTAGCAGGGTGTACAACTTGCAACGCTTCGTTTTTTTCAGCCCATCCCTATTGAAGAAGGTCCGCGTTGTTCCACAGTTGCAGAGGAATCGGCTTGAAGAGGATGGGCCATCTGGGGGTGTCCGGGCAGGAGGGGGATCGGAATAGAGCTTGGGGTCGGACGGGATTCGCGCCCAGAACGGTGGATGTATTGGCAGATAGGATACTGTGGTACCGGGTCCGCGAGCTGAGGATAGATCAGCGTCATCCCACAAGATAGTTCAGATCACAGGAACTGACCAAGTTCGCCTATAGAGAGTGAGTCGAGGCTTGAGTCTACAAAGTCCTCCAAATCTTCGATTTCATCTTCTGGGACGTCTGGGTACCGCTCTCTGGCCTTGTTTTATATGATAGCATGATAGAAGTCCCGTGTCCTTGGAGCATTTCCAGGTCGATTCCGAACGGGAAAGGATATTACTGACGATCGCTCGGCCTTTGAGCTCGGAGGACGACATCGACTGAACGGAGTACAAGCTTTCCAAACGATGGCGTCCTAGGATGCGGCGGGAGAAGAGCGTCGCTGCCGGGGGTGATGAGTCCATCGTTACAATGCTATTTCATTACTGAAGAGGTAAGTTAAGTAGCTTACCTGTCCTATCCTTATACCTGCAACATCCCTGTCCTCGGTTCCTTCGGCATTCTTCTCGAGAATGATACTCTCGACCTCATAGTCCTGAAAGTACCGCCTGTGCACACAGAGGTTGCGGTTAAGAGCTTTAGGCAGGTGCACCCGGTGTCGAGCTGTCCTACATCGGAGGTTTGGAATCGCATATGATACCACGCATCCTTAGGTGGAGTCAATGTCAAGTATTAAAGCAAACTAAATCAGATACGACACTTACCGTGGTCTGCCTCTTGTTAGAATCCCATCCCTGAACAACGAATAGAGAGGTATGAAGTGGCTATACCCCGCGACATGTGAGGTTACGGCGTCAACATAGTCTTCGAAGTCGTCGTCTTCGCCGATCCACCCAAGTCTGGATCAATTACTTCCGAGCCGACCCAAGAGCCGAAATCACCGTCGTCCGGCGCTTGGTCGGGCACAACGTCCGATATTGTCCCACCGTCCTCGATGCCACTGGCGCCCGTAGCTTGACTTGACGGCACCTCTTGTGTCCAAGCACCCTCATCATCCTCTTTGAAAGCCCCAGCGGTCTGCGATGATTGAGCAAGAACCTTCTTTACAACGCGCTTTCTAGGGCTCTTTGCCTCTTCGAAAATTCGCTGAGGTTTCGTTGGGGATGTCCAGTAAGAAGTTTCCGCCACGGCCTCCAGGAGCTCACTAGGGAACGAATGCTGAGCCTCATCGTCAAGGTCATCTTCATCTTTACGCCTTCGTTCTTTCTCGTGGCCATATGGTGAGCTAGAAAGCAATGCCTTGGGGTGGGGTAAAAGTGTCGTGTGTTTATGAGCCTTGTTTCCGATTCAGCGCTCAGCACCCATCGATCCAAATACATATTTGGGGCCTTAATCCGCTCCCATGCGAGGCACATGGGTCACCGGCTGGCTTAGGCAAGTTATTTGCAATCGGCACCCATCGTCTCCAAGTGGGGGTCTTAATCCAGTCTCATCAAGGCGCATGGGCTCACCGTCGTGCTTTGGTCGTGCTTAGCGCGTCATTTCCAATTCAGCACCCGGCGCGGGCCTCAATCCAATCTTATCAAGGCGCATGGGCTCACATGGGCTCACATGGGGAACGATGATACAAGGGAGAAGGCAGGAGTCATGTGGGATCGTTCCAGGGTCGTCTCATGGGCACCCGCTGTTTTCGCTCGAACCCCATCCCTCTCCATATAGCCTGGCACCGTTAGCCAACGACAACTCAACATCATCATGGCTCCTTCCAAACGTCGACAACCAACCAAAGAGCCGAAGCCCGCCAAAAGCTTCACTGCCGTCGATGTGATGGTAGCCCACTCCTGACTGAGTGTGCTCACAGCCGCAAGGCTCAAGCAGGTGTACGTTTTGCATTCGCGTACGGGATATCTCTCTAAAGGCTATCAATAGCCTCCCCCCGCTGGTCAGAACCCAGTCATCGATCCAACACTCGCTGTCCAACAAGGTCCAGCACTCGCAGCTCAACAAGGTGCGCCCCGTGCACATTAAATATCTCATCATCAATTTATACCTTCCCTCGTAGTGCCGATGTACCCTCAATTTCAATTTGGACAAAGTAAGTTAGAATTAGGTTGTTCTCGTTGTCCTTTGCTGATCCATCAAACCTCTCTCAGTGAACCCGTACGCCTTCAACTTCAACCCACCCTCAGCAACTCCTGCTGGAGTTCAGAGCTACCCCCCTGGAACTCCAAGTGCTCCGGTGTATCAGTTCCCTCCCGGGTGTAAGTTGCTCTTCCTTCGCGAATCGCGGACGGCGTGCACATTCTAACATCCCAATCAGATACCCCAATGTCGCACCCCTGGCTCTTCAACCCCGCCTCCTATGGGCTTGCGGGACCCGCGCCTCCGTCTGCTACTGCACCGCCTGCCGGAACTGACCAGTCTCCTTCAACCGTCGGTGGTGCGCCTCTGACGGCCCAGAGTAACGCCTACAACGTCGATCTCTCCCTTCTGGACGACGATATTCCAGCCCCCGTCCCTGCGACACAGGATATTACAGCCCCCGTCCCTGCGACACAGGCTGGGCTCATGCCCTCCGCATGTGCTGTGCCAGAGCCCGCCGGCGCAGTCCCACTCCCGGATGGCGAACTTGAAACCTCTGATGTAACATCACAGCCCGCACCCTCTGTAACGACTAGTCCCACGCCTCTCGTTGACGACCATGTGGACTCTGTGTCCCAGCATGGGCAAAAGCGCCCCCGCGAGGATTCGATGAACAGTTCCCCGCACCCGCCTCCAAGAAACGGGCCTATGCATCCGGTGCGAAGCCAATCTTCGACTGGATTGAGGGAGTGGGGTCGCGGTGCCCGGAACTGGCGTGCGTCCCCTTCTTTTTTTCTGTCGATCGTGCTGACCTGTTTCATCCCTGTCTTTAGGTTTGGCCCGTAAGCGCCCATTGCTCCCGGAAATTGTGGATAACGCCCGCGCGACGAAGTGTTATTCCGGTTGGGTCCATGACCTCATGTCCCGCGTTCGTACCGTTCCTATCATTGCACCCCTAATTTCATGAGCTAATAAGGAACCTAGTGCGAGAGCATCTCCATTCGATCAGGTTGCTGGATGTATGTTGCCGTGCAGCATCCATCTGCTCGGACTCCCTTCACGCATTATTCGTCCCCAAAGCTCCGTGCTGAAGCTCCGGCTGCGCTCGCGTCCTTTCATAAGGATGTTAGCATGACAATGACCAGTCTAGTCCGCGCTGACCGTAAGGCCAAGGTTGAATCTATCGTTGAGGCGTTGAGAAACAAGGCTCGAGCGGAGGCCGCTGAAGCCAAGACAGCTGCCACGGAGCAAAAGCTGGCACTGGCGAACGAGAGGTTGGAGGAGCTGGAAAGAAGGCTGGAATCGTTGACTGTCATCACGGAGGAGAACGAACTGTACCCGCCCGAGGACGAGCCGGAGGAGGATGACGAAGAGGAGTTCTCTGAAACTGAAGAACCCCTGTAGCCACCCTCCATTACCTCAATACCTTTTTCCTGTCACCATCGAAATGATATCTTTTATCCTTTGCCCTTCATTCGATATTTGAGTTACTGTCTATAATCACATAAGTATCGTATTGATAAAGTCACGCTCGACGTCAGTTAATACCTTCCTGGTAGCTCAGAACGGAGTTCAACAGAAAGAGAAGGAGTATAACATCCCTTGGATGTCAACTTGCATGCCATTCAATCTAACAAATGTGATCTCTGATAGTACAGGTCACCCTCGCTATACAAATCAATAAATTCGTCGTGCCCACGGAACCTGGCCATGTCCTCCAAGTCCTGAATCATCTCCACAGCTTGGTCTATTTTGGCACCCAGCGCTTCGAGCTCACCAAGTTGAGCTGCTGCTCCCACCTCCAATGAGATATCTTGCTCATGGGCGTAAACACCTTCTCGAAGCCGGATTAGGCGCGGCAAGACCAATACAAGGTCCTCGACCACACCACTCTCGATGTACCGAGCTGAAATATCCTCCAGGAACTCGCGAAGCGACCTATTTTCCAGCATGTCCTTGTAGGATGTGAGGAGAAATTTGGTATGCCCTTCCCAGATGTCCCTCGGAGGCCGGCGGCTAACCACTGCAGTGCTAAGAAACACAGTTCCTATGAGGTATGGAATGGCATTTGTCGCTCGTTTAACACACCTTAAATCACTCGCCGGTTTCGATTGTTTGCTACTACTGCCTTCATTCTTTGGGGCAGATTTCCTTCTAGAAATGTACACCCATTTTTGAGAGCGCATCCATGTATACAATCAATGAAGTACGCACCGCTGATATGACCGATTGCTTTTCTGACGATTGTCGTACTTGCGCTCCTCGTCAGATTTAACAACTTTTACTTTCTCATGCTTCGAAGGATCGTTACGCCTTTTGGCTGCATATTTCTGCTTCCTGGAAATGGAGATGTTCTCCCGGAATCTGCAATAAAGTCAGTTGGACGGCGTAAGTGGTACAAGGATGCCGGGCCCTAACCGTTCATAGTACTTCCTGCTTCGTTCGCATGCAGCGGCCTTTTTCTCCTCCTCCGTTTTATAGAGAACAGGGCGCCCCATTTCAGCTATACTAGAATTTACTATACCAGCTGTAGTGAGTGCGCAGTCTGGACGACCCGTACTCGAGTGGGGGTGGGGTGAGCTTGATGGTTGTTGCTAAAGTCGAAACCGGTAAGGATTCACAGTTCCGCGTCTGACTTGCGCGTTTCGTCTCACGTTTACTCCACCATCAAGACTGTTCATGCTCTCCAGGCTCGCTCAATACATTTAAAGTAAAAGTATGTACGTAGAATAATAAATGAATAGCACACAGTACATGCTATGAAAAAATCTAGACATATATAAACATATATCATACTAAACCAAGTGACAAAGGAAGGGCGTCAAGTCGCACCTTGCCAGCTCGGATTTAGCAACAGTAGAATGAGGTACGCACCCTTTCACTGTCAGACACTGCTCGTTAAACTTCTTGCAGATCAATCTTACTGAACTGTAGAATACTGGCGGAAAATGAGTGCTCGTACGTCGCATATGAACGCACATTGTACTTCGCGCACAAGGGGGCGCGCACTGGCTGCCTGATGTCCCTGCTGTCACAAAAGGAAGGTGTGAGCCTAGCTTTAGACTACCCTGCGAGTCTCACTGAATTTATAGTGGCGTGGAAGGTGTCAAGAGATGAAAGTACTTTGTACGTCGCTTCACGCACGTACTCACTGCCTAATGTACTCGCTATCGCTAGAGGATGGCGCGAGGCTTACTGGAGAATTATCTGAGTATAGTTTTTGCTGGTCTAAATCACTGAGATACATAATATCTTCGAAATCCTACAAAGGGCTGTGTGTGATAGGGCGGGAACGTCAAGAGGCGCTCACAAATATCGCAGAGGCGCGCAACAAAGCTCCGTAACGGCATATGCCATGACGGATCACATCAACCTCCGGCGGAATCTGATCTATCATGCATTCTCCCCGTGACCTTGCACACTCTTTCATCGACACCACCATCGACAATACCATGAGCAACCCCACATCAGCAGATGCATCCCAGGTTTTGCCATCTCGAGAGCTTCCTCTCCTCCCTGTGTAAGTCTTCCAAGTATCACAGCAGCTACTCCTAATAATGCGAATAGTGCTGTAGGTCAGCGCAAAAACGTAAAGCTCAGGGGGACCACGTAGGCCGCAGGCCCAAGAAGATGTCGGAGCAGTATAAGGAGTAAGTCACTGCACTGCGAGAAGGACTGTAGCCTGATTTTTCCCGCATCCTGTGTAGATCTGTGGCTCGGGGGAAGGAGCTAAGGGATGCAGGCTTAGAGGAAGACCTCGTTATCATCAAGAGTCCGTCAGGGAGACACACGCTTGGCCGTCGTTACGTGCCCATCGGTACAGTTCCAGCTTATCCCTCGTTGGGTGATAGATCTTCGCCCAGGAAGAGCAACACGTCTGCAGTAGCCAAGTGCGTATTCCCTTTTCTTTCTCGATATATGTGCCTGCCTGATACGTTTCATGTTAGAGCCAGTCAAGCTGGAAGGTCTGGGAAGGGTCGCAGTACTTTATCTGCTGATGACGAGTACGTGTATCTACTGTTCGTTATTTACCACCACCTCATCACACTCCCCACACAGTCCTTTTGGTGTGGCGGCTTTTGGAATAGATGGAAGGTCTGGGACTTCATCTGCTGTTGACGAGTACGTGTATCTACTGTTCGTTATTTACCACCACCTCATCACACTCCCCACACAGTCCTTTTGGTCTGGCGGCTTTTGGAATAGATCCTGATTTAAATGACCCATTCCCAGAGGCATTAGATTCGTCAGAGGATGAGTATGATAGCGATGGCAGTAGTGAAACGGGGGTTAGCGTGCTGGGACGGATCTCAAGCCAAGCGAACGAGGAGAGTGTCGGCCTGGAGGCCAAAATTAGCGAAGACGAGCACGAGGCTGAGGCCACTGAGTTTCAGGAGTAGATTAAGAATAGCATCGAGTTCCCATATACATACCGCGCACTCATGGACATGGTTTCGATGGGGGTTTTGGGGCCCAAATACCTGGGTTCTGGAACGGTGGCCTTGACCCCGAGAATCGCTCAATGCTCAGGGTTGGGCCTGGTTGGGCATATGATTTTTTTCAAGTCTGTTACCATATGATCTTTTTTATTTTTTAACCCCAAGCGCGGAGCAGTTGGCGCCCGTCCATAATGATACACAGGGATCAACTTCGCGAAGATCACTGATGAGAATCTACACGGTCATGTGGTGGTAAAATGAACCGCGACGCGACGGCATCAGGCTGCCCTATCTGAATCATCTATGTCAGATAACCGACAAACCGGATGATGGTCCACACGCACCTAACCGGGAAGGATGATGGTCATCCTCACCGGCGAGGATGATTATGTAAGATGTAAAAAGTGATGCCTGCACCCTTTTTGGCTATGCCCGCTCAATAGGCCATACCTTGGCCTTTGCCCTTTCTGCTATATCCTGTCGCAGGTGGGCCAATGCTTGGCTCAATCGCGTACCATACTGTCAAATGGTCTGTAGGTGTATCCCACTGGGTCCTTTCCGTCTAGAATCCCATCCCAGCAGTACTTCACGATGAGATGAGTGCGCTCCCATCCATCCCTCAGCAAAGCTTCCGGTGACCGTGGACACCTCGAATACTTCCTTAAACACTCATCCAAAGTTCGGTGCATCTGTAGACATAGCTGCATGTGTAGACATGGCATGCTGGATTGAGCTCCCGGTTATCCAGGTGATACGGTCCACGATACGGACCACCTCCGCAGTGTTTCTACAAGCAACGGCGCTAAGGGCGCCGTCTATCGGGCCTGCGATGTCTCTACAACCAACGGAAGGCGCGTCCTCGATCCTCCCATCACCGATGTTTCTGCCGACATTGGACGCTCATTATCCGGGCTGCATTCCCTCCATAAGCGCGCGACACCCTTACGCTGCTTCAGTAGATATAGGGCGCCGTCTATCGAGCCTGCGATGTCTCTACAACCAATGGTCGGTGCGTTCTCCATCCTCGCTTCAGCAATGCATCTGCTGACATTGGGCGGCGGTTTCGCTGCTGCATTTCCTCCACAACCACGCGAAGCCCCGATGTTTCCACAACCAACGGAGGGTGCGTTCTGGATCCTCCTATCAGCAATGTTTCTGCCAACATTGGACGCGCATTACCCGGGCTGCATTCCCTCCATAAGCGCGCGACGCCTTTACAGCGCTTCAGTAGACATAGGGCGCCGTCTATCGGTCCTGCGATGTCTCTACAACCAACGGAAGGTGCGTTCTCGATCCTCCTATCACCGATGCTTCTCCTGACAATGGACGCTCATTTTCTGGGCTGCATTCCCTCCATAAGCGCGCGACGCATTTACAGCGCTTCAGTAGACATAGGGCGCCGTCTATCGGGCCTGCGATGTCTCTACAACCAACGGAAGGTGCGTTCTCGATTCTCCCATCACCGATGCCTCTCCTGACAATGGACGCTCATTTTCCGGGCTGCATTCCCTCCATAAGCGCGTGACGCCCTTACACTGCTTCAGTAGACATAGGGCGGCATCTATCGGGCCTGCGATGTCTCTACAACCAACGGAGGGTGCGTTCTCCATCCTCCCATCGCCGATGCTTCTGCTGACATTGGACACTCCAGTTTTTCATTTGTGTCTCCTCCACAACATCGAATCCAACCAACTTTTTAAGAAAGCGCTGCCGGAGGTGGCAGCTCGCGAGATGGTTAGGTTTTCGACCCTGAGACCTATCAAGCGTCGGAGTCCTTGATATCGGCTGGGATGCAGGTCAACCGATGGACGTTGACACCACTTAGATGCAACCCCCGCTAATCGAGTTTCGCGGTTCTCCACCAATGGTACGGTGTCTTATCTGTGCGAGACCGTGGTAGTTTCCCTCATAGTTTAACAAGCCCATCCGTGACGGCAAATGGAATGTTGTTGGGAAGAAGCTCTGCAGGACGACCGAAGGATGCCATTGGGGCGTGATCAATCTTGCACCAACGAAGTTACACTCACAGCAAATCCAACAACATTGCATGGCCTTCCAAAAGTGTGCAACTGACCTAGGTAGGTAGCCATCGGGCTCCGTCGATTCTCAGCGCGAAGCCGATGTCTCTACAACCAACGGAGGGTGCGTCCTCAATCCTCCCATCAGCAATGCTTCTGCTGACATTGGACACTCCAGTTTCTCATTTGTACCTCCTCCCCAATCGAACATCAGCCCTTCTATGCCTCTGGAGACATAGGTCCCTGAGTATTGAGCTTGCGTTCGTTCACCTCCGTGGATCGTCAGATCACTGCTTCTGTAAACATAACTACTGGCCTCACAAATTGATAGGGCAGTTAAGCCACCATAAATGCTAGTCTATTTTCAAGATCTTCAGCCTATTCCATACAGAAAGGAAGACCTTTGTATATATAATAGCCCTCTTCTGTCCCATATAGCTGACCGATTTTCGAATCCTCCTAAGTGCTCCATTGCCGCATTCGGCCGCGCTCGAATTGATGTATTCGAGCTTGGTGTCCACATTCATATACTCGGATAGGAATGCTGCAGGGCTACATTTGCTGTGACCTGTGGCATGAAAGATGTCAATGGCAAAGAGGGTATTTGCAAAAAACATAGGCTCGCGCAGCAAGCAGTAGGGACCCAAGGCGCATGCAAAGTCGTAGATGACGATTTTGGGAGCTGTCGGCCATCGAGTCACCATTGCTGAGAAGACATCGTCACGACCTTCGGCTTTGGGGATACAATGGAACCCGTAACAAATGCTGTGCGAACACCAGCATACCATGATACCCCCAGTTAATCGTCGTTCTCCATATTGAGAGTAATACTTCCCGCATCGATCCCCACGTTGCTGGCCTGATGCCTGTTCTTCTTGGTTCTCTTTCAGTGACGGATAAAGCGGGCGATGCCGTATTATGGGCATGCTATAAAAGCAACCAGTCTGTCGAAATTTAGTCAGTTAGAGGTGAATGGGGGCGAGGGCAAAAGAGGATGTACCGTTATCCAATCCAGATGATCATTCGGGAGGATATGTATGTTGGGCGGTGGCAGCGGCGGTTCAACGATCAGTGCTTTGAGAGTAGCACGCGCCTTCTTTTCAATCCAGGTCATCACTCCCAAGAGATCAGCAAGATCTACGTCGCTGTGATTTATAACCTTGTTCAGGGAAGGTATGGGCCTCAGCTTATAGGCCACGTTAACGTCTGGCTTCGCCACAAACTCCCTAAGCTTGAGCAGTGCCGTGTAGTTGACGAGTTGTAGCACAGATTCCTCGGCGGCGATCTATGTTGTCGTAAGCAGGGTCCACATGACCAGAGAATGGGCGTACCTGTCGGAACAAGTTCTTTATGACGGCAGGAGGTTTGTGCCCTGACCAAAAGGCTGCACGGCCGTAATGCATCGTATATAGCTGCGCTAAGGCGGGACATTCCTTTCTCATGTCTTCAGTCACCGAGTCCACCTTCTCCAAGTAGTCTTCCACTAACAAAGCCTGTCGACGTCGGAGGTTCTCATTTGGATTGGTGGCGGGAAGTGGTGTCGGTCCTGCGTCTTCGAGAGTGCCTTCTGTTGCACCAGTTGCTTCAGTAGAGACCGCCACAGTTGATAGCGAGATCGCCGCGGAGTTAGCCTGCGGTTTCATGGGAGATAGCGAAGGGGTGGATGTCTCGGGGATGGCCTGTGCCCGCTTCGACGGAGTGTCGGGGTTTGACGCAGTACCACCCTTCTTCGCCTTGGGTTTGGCTCGCGATTTCTTCGAAGGAGATTTTGCGCCATCAACACCGCCTTCTTCTTCCCCATCCTCGATGCGGTCGGGATGCGTGGGCCGCTCCATCGTGGCTCGGAAACGCCGTCGTAATGTCGCCAGGGGCAAGAGTTGCTGCTTTGGTTTGTACTTTACGTTAGGGCGCCGAACGGAATCTGGCATCGTAAACGTTGGTGGGCGAAGTGAACCACTGAGATGCTTCCGGCCAAAGGCTAAGGTGATTCCATCCCAGATGACCGTCTCGGGTGATGGTCCGCAGACCGTACAGGACATGTCGTTGTCGAACTTCTGGAGGGAGACGTATGCGAACCATACGGCGCGAAAGAGGTCGTCGCCCATGAACTCTTTTCCAGAAAGGAGATAGCGTCTTGACAATTGCGTATACCAGGCGGTAAAGGGCGTCTCTGAGGAGGTAAAGCAGCTGGTGTATTCGTCAAGTAGCTCGTGGGAGACAAGGGCAGAATTGTTGAAATTGAATATGCCATGTGCGCGCAGATCAGGGCCGATTCGCTTTCGCCGGACGGAAGGACAAACGGGGCAGACTTGAACCTCAATCTCGACGTCATGAACCGTTAGCAGGGTGTACAACTTGCAACGCTTCGTTTTTTTCAGCCCATCCCTATTGAAGAAGGTCCGCGTTGTTCCACAGTTGCAGGAGGAATCGGCTTGAAGAGGGAATGGGCCATCTGGGGGTGTCCGGGCAGGAGGGGGATCGGAATAGAGCTTGGGGTCGGACGGGATTCGCGCCCAGAACGGTGGATGTATTGGCAGATAGGATACTGTGGTACCGGGTCCGCGAGCTGAGGATAGATCAGCGTCATCCCACAAGATAGTTCAGATCACAGGAACTGACCAAGTTCGCCTATAGAGAGTGAGTCGAGGCTTGAGTCTACAAAGTCCTCCAAATCTTCGATTTCATCTTCTGGGACGTCTGGGTACCGCTCTCTGGCCTTGTTTATATGATAGCATGATAGAAGTCCCGTGTCCTTGGAGCATTTCCAGGTCGATTCCGAACGGGAAAGGATATTACTGACGATCGCTCGGCCTTTGAGCTCGGAGGACGACATCGACTGAACGGAGTACAAGCTTTCCAAACGATGGCGTCCTAGGATGCGGCGGGAGAAGAGCGTCGCTGCCGGGGGTGATGAGTCCATCGTTACAATGCTATTTCATTACTGAAGAGGTAAGTTAAGTAGCTTACCTGTCCTATCCTTATCACCTGCAACATCCCTGTCCTCGGTTCCTTCGGCATTCTTCTCGAGAATGATACTCTCGACCTCATAGTCCTGAAAGTACCGCCTGTGCACACAGAGGTTGCGGTTAAGAGCTTTAGGGCAGGTGCACCCGGTGTCGAGCTGTCCTACATCGGAGGTTTGGAATCGCATATGATACCACGCATCCTTAGGTGGAGTCAATGTCAAGTATTAAAGCAAACTAAATCAGATACGACACTTACCGTGGTCTGCCTCTTGTTAGAATCCCATCCCTGAACAACGAATAGAGAGGTATGAAGGTGGCTATACCCCGCGACATGTGAGGTTACGGCGTCAACATAGTCTTCGAAGTCGTCGTCTTCGCCGATCCACCCAAGGTCTGGATCAATTACTTCCGAGCCGACCCAAGAGCCGAAATCACCGTCGTCCGGCGCTTGGTCGGGCACAACGTCCGATATTGTCCCACCGTCCTCGATGCCACTGGCGCCCGTAGCTTGACTTGACGGCACCTCTTGTGTCCAAGCACCCTCATCATCCTCTTTGAAAGCCCCAGCGGTCTGCGATGATTGAGCAAGAACCTTCTTTACAACGCGCTTTCTAGGGCTCTTTGCCTCTTCGAAAATTCGCTGAGGTTTCGTTGGGGATGTCCAGTAAGAAGTTTCCGCCACGGCCTCCAGGAGCTCACTAGGGAACGAATGCTGAGCCTCATCGTCAAGGTCATCTTCATCTTTACGCCTTCGTTTCTTTCTCGTGGCCATATTGGTGAGCTAGAAAGCAATGCCTTGGGGTGGGGGTAAAAGTGTCGTGTGGTTTATGAGCCTTGTTTCCGATTCAGCGCTCAGCACCCATCGATCCAAATACATATTTGGGGCCTTAATCCGCTCCCATGCGAGGCACATGGGTCACCGGCTGGCTTAGGCAAGTTATTTGCAATTCGGCACCCATCGTCTCCAAGTGGGGGTCTTAATCCAGTCTCATCAAGGCGCATGGGCTCACCGTCGTGCTTTGGTCGTGCTTAGCGCGTCATTTCCAATTCAGCACCCGGCGCGGGCCTCAATCCAATCTTATCAAGGCGCATGGGCTCACATGGGCTCACATGGGGAACGATGATACAAGGGAGAAGGCAGGAGTCATGTGGGATCGTTCCAGGGTCGTCTCATGGGCACCCGCTGTTTTCGCTCGAACCCCATCCCTCTCCATATAGCCTGGCACCGTTAGCCAACGACAACTCAACATCATCATGGCTCCTTCCAAACGTCGACAACCAACCAAAGAGCCGAAGCCCGCCAAAAAGCTTCACTGCCGTCGATGTGATGGTAGCCCACTCCTGACTGAGTGTGCTCACAGCCGCAAGGCTCAAGCAGGTGTACGTTTTGCATTCGCGTACGGGATATCTCTCTAAAGGCTATCAATAGCCTCCCCCCGCTGGTCAGAACCCAGTCATCGATCCAACACTCGCTGTCCAACAAGGTCCAGCACTCGCAGCTCAACAAGGTGCGCCCCGTGCACATTAAATATCTCATCATCAATTTATACCTTCCCTCGTAGTGCCGATGTACCCTCAATTTCAATTTGGACAAAGTAAGTTAGAATTAGGTTGTTCTCGTTGTCCTTTGCTGATCCATCAAACCTCTCTCAGTGAACCCGTACGCCTTCAACTTCAACCCACCCTCAGCAACTCCTGCTGGAGTTCAGAGCTACCCCCTGGAACTCCAAGTGCTCCGGTGTATCAGTTCCCTCCCGGGTGTAAGTTGCTCTTCCTTCGCGAATCGCGGACGGCGTGCACATTCTAACATCCCAATCAGATACCCCAATGTCGCACCCCTGGCTCTTCAACCCCGCCTCCTATGGGCTTGCGGGACCCGCGCCTCCGTCTGCTACTGCACCGCCTGCCGGAACTGACCAGTCTCCTTCAACCGTCGGTGGTGCGCCTCTGACGGCCCAGAGTAACGCCTACAACGTCGATCTCTCCCTTCTGGACGACGATATTCCAGCCCCCGTCCCTGCGACACAGGATATTACAGCCCCGTCCCTGCGACACAGGCTGGGCTCATGCCCTCCGCATGTGCTGTGCCAGAGCCCGCCGGCGCAGTCCCACTCCCGGATGGCGAACTTGAAACCTCTGATGTAACATCACAGCCCGCACCCTCTGTAACGACTAGTCCCACGCCTCTCGTTGACGACCATGTGGACTCTGTGTCCCAGCATGGGCAAAAGCGCCCCCGCGAGGATTCGATGAACAGTTCCCCCGCACCCGCCTCCAAGAAACGGGCCTATGCATCCGGTGCGAAGCCAATCTTCGACTGGATTGAGGGAGTGGGTCGCGGTGCCCGGAACTGGCGTGCGTCCCCTTCTTTTTTCTGTCGATCGTGCTGACCTGTTTCATCCCTGTCTTTAGGTTTGGCCCGTAAGCGCCCATTGCTCCCGGAAATTGTGGATAACGCCCGCGCGACGAAGTGTTATTCCGGTTGGGTCCATGACCTCATGTCCCGCGTTCGTACCGTTCCTATCATTGCACCCCTAATTTCATGAGCTAATAAGGAACCTAGTGCGAGAGCATCTCCATTCGATCAGGTTGCTGGATGTATGTTGCCGTGCAGCATCCATCTGCTCGGACTCCCTTCACGCATTATTCGTCCCCAAAGCTCCGTGCTGAAGCTCCGGCTGCGCTCGCGTCCTTTCATAAGGATGTTAGCATGACAATGACCAGTCTAGTCCGCGCTGACCGTAAGGCCAAGGTTGAATCTATCGTTGAGGCGTTGAGAAACAAGGCTCGAGCGGAGGCCGCTGAAGCCAAGACAGCTGCCACGGAGCAAAAGCTGGCACTGGCGAACGAGAGGTTGGAGGAGCTGGAAAGAAGGCTGGAATCGTTGACTGTCATCACGGAGGAGAACGAACTGTACCCGCCCGAGGACGAGCCGGAGGAGGATGACGAAGAGGAGTTCTCTGAAACTGAAGAACCCCTGTAGCCACCCTCCATTACCTCAATACCTTTTTCCTGTCACCATCGAAATGATATCTTTTATCCTTTGCCCTTCATTCGATATTTGAGTTACTGTCTATAATCACATAAGTATCGTATTGATAAAGTCACGCTCGACGTCAGTTAATACCTTCCTGGTAGCTCAGAACGGAGTTCAACAGAAAGAGAAGGAGTATAACATCCCTTGGATGTCAACTTGCATGCCATTCAATCTAACAAATGTGATCTCTGATAGTACAGGTCACCCTCGCTATACAAATCAATAAATTCGTCGTGCCCACGGAACCTGGCCATGTCCTCCAAGTCCTGAATCATCTCCACAGCTTGGTCTATTTTGGCACCCAGCGCTTCGAGCTCACCAAGTTGAGCTGCTGCTCCCACCTCCAATGAGATATCTTGCTCATGGGCGTAAACACCTTCTCGAAGCCGGATTAGGCGCGGCAAGACCAATACAAGGTCCTCGACCACACCACTCTCGATGTACCGAGCTGAAATATCCTCCAGGAACTCGCGAAGCGACCTATTTTCCAGCATGTCCTTGTAGGATGTGAGGAGAAATTTGGTATGCCCTTCCCAGATGTCCCTCGGAGGCCGGCGGCTAACCACTGCAGTGCTAAGAAACACAGTTCCTATGAGGTATGGAATGGCATTTGTCGCTCGTTTAACACACCTTAAATCACTCGCCGGTTTCGATTGTTTGCTACTACTGCCTTCATTCTTTGGGGCAGATTTCCTTCTAGAAATGTACACCCATTTTTGAGAGCGCATCCATGTATACAATCAATGAAGTACGCACCGCTGATATGACCGATTGCTTTTCTGACGATTGTCGTACTTGCGCTCCTCGTCAGATTTAACAACTTTTACTTTCTCATGCTTCGAAGGATCGTTACGCCTTTTGGCTGCATATTTCTGCTTCCTGGAAATGGAGATGTTCTCCCGGAATCTGCAATAAAGTCAGTTGGACGGCGTAAGTGGTACAAGGATGCCGGGCCCTAACCGTTCATAGTACTTCCTGCTTCGTTCGCATGCAGCGGCCTTTTTCTCCTCCTCCGTTTTATAGAGAACAGGGCGCCCCATTTCAGCTATACTAGAATTTACTATACCAGCTGTAGTGAGTGCGCAGTCTGGACGACCCGTACTCGAGTGGGGGTGGGGTGAGCTTGATGGTTGTTGCTAAAGTCGAAACCGGTAAGGATTCACAGTTCCGCGTCTGACTTGCGCGTTTCGTCTCACGTTTACTCCACCATCAAGACTGTTCATGCTCTCCAGGCTCGCTCAATACATTTAAAGTAAAAGTATGTACGTAGAATAATAAATGAATAGCACACAGTACATGCTATGAAAAATCTAGACATATATAAACATATATCATACTAAACCAAGTGACAAAGGAAGGGCGTCAAGTCGCACCTTGCCAGCTCGGATTTAGCAACAGTAGAATGAGGTACGCACCCTTTCACTGTCAGACACTGCTCGTTAAACTTCTTGCAGATCAATCTTACTGAACTGTAGAATACTGGCGGAAAATGAGTGCTCGTACGTCGCATATGAACGCACATTGTACTTCGCGCACAAGGGGGCGCGCACTGGCTGCCTGATGTCCCTGCTGTCACAAAAGGAAGGTGTGAGCCTAGCTTTAGACTACCCTGCGAGTCTCACTGAATTTATAGTGGCGTGGAAGGTGTCAAGAGATGAAAGTACTTTGTACGTCGCTTCACGCACGTACTCACTGCCTAATGTACTCGCTATCGCTAGAGGATGGCGCGAGGCTTACTGGAGAATTATCTGAGTATAGTTTTTGCTGGTCTAAATCACTGAGATACATAATATCTTCGAAATCCTACAAAGGGCTGTGTGTGATAGGCGGGAACGTCAAGAGGCGCTCACAAATATCGCAGAGGCGCGCAACAAAGCTCCGTACGGCATATGCCATGACGGATCACATCAACCTCCGGCGGAATCTGATCTATCATGCATTCTCCCCGTGACCTTGCACACTCTTTCATCGACACCACCATCGACAATACCATGAGCAACCCCACATCAGCAGATGCATCCCAGGTTTTGCCATCTCGAGAGCTTCCTCTCCTCCCTGTGTAAGTCTTCCAAGTATCACAGCAGCTACTCCTAATAATGCGAATAGTGCTGTAGGTCAGCGCAAAAACGTAAAGCTCAGGGGGACCACGTAGGCCGCAGGCCCAAGAAGATGTCGGAGCAGTATAAGGAGTAAGTCACTGCACTGCGAGAAGGACTGTAGCCTGATTTTTCCCGCATCCTGTGTAGATCTGTGGCTCGGGGGAAGGAGCTAAGGGATGCAGGCTTAGAGGAAGACCTCGTTATCATCAAGAGTCCGTCAGGGAGACACACGCTTGGCCGTCGTTACGTGCCCATCGGTACAGTTCCAGCTTATCCCTCGTTGGGTGATAGATCTTCGCCCAGGAAGAGCAACACGTCTGCAGTAGCCAAGTGCGTATTCCCTTTTCTTTCTCGATATATGTGCCTGCCTGATACGTTTCATGTTAGAGCCAGTCAAGCTGGAAGGTCTGGGAAGGGTCGCAGTACTTTATCTGCTGATGACGAGTACGTGTATCTACTGTTCGTTATTTACCACCACCTCATCACACTCCCCACAGTCCTTTTGGTGTGGCGGCTTTTGGAATAGATGGAAGGTCTGGGACTTCATCTGCTGTTGACGAGTACGTGTATCTACTGTTCGTTATTTACCACCACCTCATCACACTCCCCACACAGTCCTTTTGGTCTGGCGGCTTTTGGAATAGATCCTGATTTAAATGACCCATTCCCAGAGGCATTAGATTCGTCAGAGGATGAGTATGATAGCGATGGCAGTAGTGAAACGGGGGTTAGCGTGCTGGGACGGATCTCAAGCCAAGCGAACGAGGAGAGTGTCGGCCTGGAGGCCAAAATTAGCGAAGACGAGCACGAGGCTGAGGCCACTGAGTTTCAGGAGTAGATTAAGAATAGCATCGAGTTCCCATATACATACCGCGCACTCATGGACATGGTTTCGATGGGGGTTTTGGGGCCCAAATACCTGGGTTCTGGAACGGTGGCCTTGACCCCGAGAATCGCTCAATGCTCAGGGTTGGGCCTGGTTGGGCATATGATTTTTTTCAAGTCTGTTACCATATGATCTTTTTTATTTTTTAACCCCAAGCGCGGAGCAGTTGGCGCCCGTCCATAATGATACACAGGGATCAACTTCGCGAAGA
>JAACJK010000074.1:0-145840 GCA_013368325.1 Ephemerocybe angulata
AGCACCACCATCGCGGAAATGGAGGCATCCTTTCAAGATTTGGACCAACCTTGCGAGCACTCAGTATGGAAGCGGGCGGCTGCGAATCGCGATGGGATGCAAGGTGAGTCGACCATGACCAGCATCGAAGCGACTCTCCTTACCGTTTGCACCCCAGTCGTATTGTAAATCAAGAATCGGGTGTGAGTAGACACTTCCTTCCTTTCATTCCAGCACCTACATCTACTTCATTACTATGTCTGCCACCGCTTCACATCTTCATCTTCACCCGCCAAGTCTCGGGTTCTGGAGCAACACGACCACGACATCGGCATTGTCCCGGCTGTTCGAAGGTTCGTCTACTTTTTGGACCCACTACTTGTTCTAATACTGATGATGCTCTAAATACTCTGAATGTATAGGGTCGCAAAGGTGGCTTCAAGGACTGCAAGCCCGAGCTCATCCTCTTGCACGTCCTCCGCGCCGTCTACCGGCATTTTTCCTCCGGGGGGTGGTGCGAGCGCTGCGTTCATGGCTGCTCTGCATGCCGGAATTGCTGTCGAGACGAGTCTTGACACCGTCAACAGGCAGCGCTTGAGTGGCCTCACCGCCGTCACCCCAATCGTGAACGAAGTCAAGGCAGGGCAGATCGAGTTCGGTATCGGTGCGTCATTCTCATATCCTTCCATTGTGTAGTGCTGACTCCTTTTCAGGCACCGGTGTAGAGTCAATGTCCAACGGCTTCGGAGCTGGAGCCGTCTCGCAAGTCTCCGAAGATGTTCTCGAGAACAAGGATGCCGAGGACTGTCTCCTGCCTATGGGTAACAAAGCCGCCAAGGCGCAAAAGGAGGGCCGTTTCAAGGACGAGATCCTGCCCATCAAGGCCAAGTGGGAGCACGGACGCGGGCAACTCACGAAGCTCTCGACTGCGAAGAAGCACGGGCTTCGCGTGGTAGGCAAGTTCGTCACCTCCGCCGTCGTCGGTGTGCTCCCTGCGCATCATGGGCGTAGGTCTTGCGTTCGCGATCCCCATGGTCCTCCGGCTCAAGCAGGTAACGGTTGCAAGGGTACAGAAATGTCCTCGTCGGCAAGCAAGGGCTCGCGGAGAATACATCGTCTTGCGCGCTCTTTCGACAGTTTCTGGGTCCAGTGCCTAATCTCCAACTCAGCCTACGCAGACGGCGTCAGCGTGGCCGGTAGCACGACCTCCATCCTTGGCTGCAAGTCGAGTGCGAGGGATGCTCAGGTATCACGACCATAAAGGAGAGGTCCAATTAGAGGAGGATGTGGCTAAAATAGAATACAGGAGTTAATCATGTCGCATACATACCTTTTATAATACATGCAAGTACTCCTGGAATGTGCACCACTCTTGTAGCATTGAATACACCTCTGTTTTGTAAGTAATACATGTTCTAAGTACCAGCATGGTAGCGTTCAGAATGGGTAATGAGGGGTATTGTTTCGTAAAAAAAGTAAAGACCAATCGACGCCCTTCAGCGGGAGAGCCGCAATGAAGAAGACGGCGGGTCATGGCACCAATGGCATAACCAGGAGGGAGGGGAATGTTCAGGCCAATCTGGGGCGCACTGAAATGCCCGCCAGTCCATTCTCCGAAAGCCATGACCCAAGTCAGAATAAGAGGATGGTCATTGAAGTCGAGGTGAAGAACTTCACTAACGCCTTCCTTAATGGCGATAGTAAGAACGCGCCCCGAAATCCAGCAACTTCCACATCTCTGGGTCCTGTGGTTCCAACACAGACTTCACGTACTCACGGGGCACTGAAAGGGGGTTGTGAGTACAAAGGGATATTGCAACATGAGAACACTCACCGCATTTGCTTTGCCCAAGTGTTCGCACACCACGTCTTCGTAAGACTCGCTATTTCTGGTGCGATATAATCCCGAATCAGAGTGATGAGTTCAATGAATAACGGTCGAAGCGCGGGGTTCTTCATAAACTTGACGGTATCGGCAGAGAAGATGGGTATGCTCGTGAAGATTTGCCAGATCCCCACATGGAGAGCCTCGGTCTCCTTCGAACGGTTGGGGTTCTTCTTCCCCGATGGGTCCATGCCATTCTCCAGAAGGGCATCCCAGGCCGCAAAGAGTAGAGCAGTGAGCTTCTCGATCTGCAGTCGTTTCGTAAGGTCGCCACGAATGATAACACCTTTTGGATGGTCTATTGGAAGTTCCTCCATAATCTTGTCGTCGAGGTCGCACACGAAGGTACCAGTAGGTGCTGCGACTGCCAGGATCTTCTTCCTGATACCAGGAAGCTTCTTCCTGATTCTCGCACGCAAGGCTTTGCCGCAGGTGTGAATGCGCAAAAATTCGTCGGGATAGTCGTCCAGGACAAGATAATCTGTTCGTAGTGAGTAGATAGAAGTAAGAATAGCCACGGGAAAGGGAACTTACGGAGATTATCCAGCTGCTTTATGATTTTAGGGCGAAGCCTACCCTTTCTTCGTGCCTCTGCTTCAGGAGAACGTTTCCCGGAACGTGTCTTCTTTTTCTTGGGCGCATCGTCGTCCCCACTCGTCGGAGAGTGTTTCACAAGTACCATCAATGTAGCCTAGATGTAAATGAGAAAAACCAGGGAAATGTAAAGCGTTATTGGACCAACCGGGTGGTGAGCTGGCAACTGTTGAAGGGAAAGAAGGCTGTCGCATGTTCTGGCGATTAAATAAGTGCAGTGGTCCATCAATTGATGCGGGAGCATGCTAAATGCTCGCGCAAACGCGCCAGCGCGCCTCTTCCACCGACGACCATCCTCAGGACAACACACTTATGAGTGGGGACCCTCTCCACACCCTGGTGCTGAAGGAATGGAAGTCGGTCAAATTTTAAAACACGGGCTCTTCGCGTCAGGACAACACACTTATGAGTGGGGACCCTCCTCACACCCTGGTGCTGGCGTTGGAGAGTTCCACATATTATAATTCTTCCAGCAACTACGACAACATATGCATTGCAAAATGCATTACTTTCTTTCTGTGTTAGGCGGTACAAGGAATTCGTTCTGCGGCATTGGTGAGTTAAAGGTTATATTTCCGTCGGTATATGCAACTTACGCGTGTCTATAGGCCTCTCGCGTGTTTATCCCAACTTAACGCGTCTTGCGCGAAGCACTGGAAAGCACGGTCTGCGGCAAAGCACTACGCGTCGTCCAGTTGACGCGTGCCTAAAGGCCCCTTCCATTGAACACGTCTTGTGCAACGCGAGCTGAAACCGTCGTATGCCGGGCACTACGCGACGAGCGCGTCCAACAAAGCAAAACACGTCCACGCAGCCACCTCGTCCAACACCGGGTACTCAAGCATGTGTCACCGCCTTCCTGTCAGACGGAACGCGCTTTCCATGACGGGATCGACTGATTCCAACCCGAACGACAATACTCGACCTATTCTACCTCGCCGCCCCTTCTTCACCTTCGCCACGCTGCCCAACCCTTTTCCCCCTCTCGTCACAATCGAGACCAACTCTCCAAGCCACGGCGTCACCACTGGGTACTTCAAGGATGACGACATTCGCGCCATAGGCCAGCCTATCGGCTTCGACTATGCCTGCGTAGAGTTAGATGGCGTGAACGACAAGGCCAGGGCAATGAGAAACCCGTCACTGGCTCCATGTAGCTCGGCGTCACGCAGTGGTTCCACATTCGATGTCGAAGTGCGGATGCTCTAGAATGCGAGTGGATAGTGGTGATGGCGAGGATGGTCGACAGCGGACACCACCCCTTCCCCTCCAACGCTATCTACTACAACGACGAGTAGCGACCGAACTACGAGGAATCCTGCGACTTGCGCGGTATGAATACGCCTTCCCGGGTCCCAACCAAGCCCTCCGTCCACAGCGCACTTCGTGTCGAACTCTAGCACTCGATCCCATGACGGCAACGGTCGCTGAAAGAGGCGAGACGTCAATGGTGCATATTAGGAAAGGGCGAAGTCGTGCACGACGAAACCCACCTCAGGATCACGAAACTTTGGATAGGGTGCTTTCGATTTCGAAGCCCCTTCTCCTTTTGCCTCCTTCACGATGCGCCATGATGCAGTGGCGGCGGTGGCTAATGATGTCGGTGTTGCAGGCGACGAGTCAGGTAAAGCGGCTGTAGCGACGAGGACGGTGAAGAAGGGGAAGGGAGGGACTGTGCGACGAGATCAGTACCGTCCAACGGTTGTGCACGGAAGGACACGCCTCTGATCGTCTTGGATGACGATGACGGCGACAACCACGATGAAGGCTATCATGGGTGGTAGGACGGCCAGTGGTCGTTTCGATAGATGAAGAGGGTAAGGGCGCGAGGAGATCGAACGCCCGTGCAGGACAAAGCTTACCTCTGCTCATCGCGAAGAAGTTTCCGGAGACGCCTCTTCCTGTCGGCGCCCTCGGTCTGCTCATGGAGTGTCCCCTTCCCAACCGACGGATGTTTCGATAGGCAGCCGGCCATGCCTCTTACATGCTATCTTCGTCTTGGGACCGTCAGTGGTGGTAGGAGCGTAGAAGTGGCGGTAGGAGCGCAGACGTGGCAGGAGGAGCACCGTGTTTCGAAATCGAAAACACGGTGATGGAACAAGTGGTTCGTAGTCGACTGGGATGAAGAAGGCGAAAGATGCAGCGCGCACTGCACGCCAGTCGGTATTTGCCGGATTTCGGATTTTGCCGAAAGTCACGTGTGGTCGCTCGGAAGGGTCGCGACGTCGACGCGGCAGCCGGCTACAAGCCTACAACCTTCTTCTTCTTCAACACCACGGCGGACTCTGATACCGAAACAATTCAGCGTACAGCGTGCTGCGACCTTTCCTGCACATTCGATTTCGAAGTGCGCTCGGAGGCACGAACATGTTTCACATTCGATTTCGAAGTGGGACATGCGTCGTGCCCCCTCAATTTCCAGCAGAAATGGTACGTGCTCGCCTTCGTTTCAACTTCTATCGCTTATGCTGTTCAAGATTAGACTAAAGCCACGACTCTTTACCTTACGCACTGCTCAGAATAAATGTTCACCCTCATTCTGCGGTCTGAAGTCTTGGAAGAACGTGAGGTGCCTCCAAGGTGCCTCGACCGAAAGCTCCTACCACAAAGGCCACGACGAGATGCTGCTGTACAGCTGCGGTGAGCTTGGAAGAGGTTGAGGAGGCCTGATGAAGTAGTAGCAATGAGGGGCTTTAATCGGCGGCCGGAGCCGTTTTTTTATTGTTTTGTATACTACGACAAGGGAATACGAAATCGAGGGGGAACACGACTTATTTACAAAGATATGCGGGCACTAAAGGCGCGGAAAACGCGAAGCGAGAAGGAAGAGACCAAATAGAAAAGGAAACGGGAAGATCATTGGGAGACTCTTGGGTGGGGTGGCAAGGGAGGAGGGGGATAGCCGTCAAAGCGTGCCTTCTTCATCGACGACATCCATGGCCTCAGCATCTCTGCCTCTTTTGGATCCTGTGCGCGACTTTGAGGTGGTCGCCTTGGCCTTGCCTTTGCCCTTGGTCTGTCCGCCTGGAGCAGGGTCGTCGACATACTCAAGGTCTTCTTGGGCATCAGACAGGGATGGTAGAGCGCTAGTCGAAGCTTCGGACTCTTGCAACAAGGTGGGGGGCGGTGGAGGCGACAACTTGCTTGTACTGGCAAGCGCCGCAGCTGCACCCTTGAACGGATCCTCGGACCCTGCGAAAGACGGGCCAGGAGCGTAGTTGGGAGGACGGATGGGCTTAGGAGGTTCGGCTTTCCAAGGCGAGACCTCGAGGACACGAGTGGAGACGGCGTTGATCTGGTAGAACTGTAGGCAAGGTCAGGACGCCATTGCTTCTCAACACAAAACGAAGCTCACCTTTCTACCAGACGTATAACCAGAGCGTGGAGGGATGCAGAAAGTGTGCAAGGTGGCGATGATGAGCACCATGGTACCCGGGTTGAGCGCCTTCCACAAGTCCTTGACATGGACAAGGTTGCCGACCTTGTCGCGAACGTCGTATTGGAGAAGTTTCTTGGTCGCGAGCTCAAAGCAGGGAGGACCGGTCCAGTCGACCTGGACGGAAGGCTCGTGAAGTTGGCCTACGGCGAGAGGGACCGACGGACGATCAGCTACCAATACGTCAATACAAATGAAGCTCTGCGAAGAGGTGTATCACAGACCAGGGGCAGGAGCGTCTGCTTTCGGTGGTTCGTTCTCCTTATCAGACTTCGCTGCTTCATCGGAAGGGTCTGGAGTCTTCTCCCGCTTGATGCGCTTCTGAGGAGGACCACTAGCGGTGCGGACCCCACGAGCTTGAGTACTAGCAGGGGGCGCCTACACCAGTATCCGGAGGTGGGTCAGTCGTTGATGTACTACATAAGAATGCTAACGCACCACGTATTTCTTCCCTAGAGTAATGGTAATCAAATCCGCGGGCTCTCCAGAGCGGAGGCCTTTAGATGGCTTGACCCACTCGTACGCAAGGTAGTTCTAAGATAGATCGATCAATGTATATTCCAGGAATGTATTCAAAAACAATCGTGCCTTATCGTCAGGGTCTCGCTCTTGGGCTTCGCGAACTTCGTTCAGGGATGCAATCTGGTTGTTGAACATCGTCTTGAGGGCAGGAGGGGCATGCGTAATCGAGCCAAGGACGATTCTGTCTTTACAATTGGTGGAGTCGGTAAGCGGGAGGAACTAAAGCGTCGGGTGAGTATGTTGTCTGAACTATTTCAGTTGAAGAAACTGACCTCCCCGTCCGCGTCGCGAAAGCCCCATCCTCCGGCAGCGGTGATGTCTGTGCCATGTTCTGCATGAGCAATCTCACCAAAGATAGCAACCTTGATAGGAATGCTCCTTTTTCCTGCAGAGGGGTCCGCGGTGTAGGCGAGGTTGTTCCCGAACTGGTCTGGAAATGAATAGAAGTCTTTGTTGAACTCGGCCTTTCCAAGGAACGAGCGGCCGAGGGCTTTGAGGTTGGCGATGGTGGTATCGTAATTTCGATTCATGAAGGCGGCAAGCAGATTTCCTTCGGGCATGGTGGATGAAGTGACGAGAGAGGAAGAGTGAGATAAAAGGGAAAGAAAAATGGGGTTCGCTGGAATAAATTGGTGAGTCCACGAATCTTTAGAGGGGAAAAGGAGGACATACGAATAAAAGAAATGGAAAGTAAGGAGAAGGCGGTAAACCTCTGCAGCCGCCTTTATAGGACCGAGTCCACCTCCACACGCTTCAGGCGCTTGCGGGGTGGTCCCGCCTGCTGAGCGCCATTGTTTGGAGCGCGAGGTCGTTTCTTTGACCTAGGTACGATTGTTCTTTCGTAAATTTTACGCGCCTGGTCCTGGTATGCCTCGATGACCACCATATCCGTTCTTAACTCTTGTTCAGTACGCTTGGCCCGCGGTGGATTCGCCTTGATGGCACTGCCCAGTTTGGTCTGGCTAGGGCGCGATTTTGCAGAGGGAATAATGCCAGCAAGCTCAGCTGATGCTTGAACTTGCTCTTCTGGTGTGCCGTATTGAGTTGTGCTCTTGAGGGCCACAGCGTGCATACGGGCCGACTCAATTTTGTATTCGTCAGTCCTCCCCCCGTGATCTTTTCTGGAGCAAAATGTCGCAAGACAAAAAGCCCATCCAAGGAAGTTGCTCTTGAGACCATGACATATGCTGACTCTGTGGATGAACAGGACTGTAGATCGACAATAACATTCTCCATTGTCTGGCCCTGAGCGCGATGAGCGGTCATAGCAAATGCAGGGACAATGGCCACCTGTTGCCTGCGGACTGTCTTCGCATTCTTGCCTCCGTATCTAGAAAATGCAACTTCAATGGAATCACTGAGAATGGGAATCTCGTCTGCAGAGAGATGAGGCATCTGAAGGGCAGAGCACCCTGGAATGTTAACAATGCACGACGTAAGAACTTTTTGACCACGGCGATTGGGTTTGTACCTCAATTTTTTTACTGTCCCTTTACTGCCGTTAACGACACCACCTGCGACATCGTAATTCTGAGCAATGAGCACGGGCATTCCAATGCATAGCGGAACCCTGCCAAGCCGGCCTTTCGTCTGACCAGAGTGCTTTCCATGGAGCTCTTCAATTAGGTCCTGGTTCTCAATTTCCTGTCCATGCCTGAAGTCAGTTGCATGAAACCAATAGAGTGGACGTTTATTGTCAAGGGCAAACTGCCTCGCACAGGCTTCGTTGATAGCATCCTTTGGCGCATTCTCAGCGACAATGATAGGTGCCTTTCTCCATGGCGACTCTTTGTCTTCGAAAGCATCCGCGTTTTCTGCGGAGAGGACCCTGGAGGTCAACAAGTCATAATCTTCGTCTGTGCAAAGACCATCTCGCAAACGACTAAGAAGCTGAACGAAGCGAGCTTCGGCATCCTCATTCTGTCTCTGGGGCTTCTCAAGCTCAACGGCAGTGTCTACCGAGAGCCAGAGAAGCTTTCCATGGATTGAACTTTGCCCGTTTTTCAGCCCGCACATCCATGGTAGAATAGTCGAATACAAACTTCGTTGACCAACCGGTGGGAGCTGTGCGAAATCGCCTGCAAACATGATGTTAATGCCTCCAAAGGGCTTGTCAGACTCGCGTGCAAGCTGCAGAGCTTCATTGATTTGGTGGAGAAGGCTTAGGCTAATCATGGAGACCTCGTCGATAATGAGCCAGTCCTTTCCTTCCCAAAATTCAATGAGCCCTTGATGGACGTCTCCATGAAGCTGCATTCGAGAAAGGGCGTGCAGGTTCAGGGCAGAGTGTAAGGTCATACCACCTATGTTCATGGCGGCTATTCCCATGTAAGACCCCAGGACGTACCTATTTCCCTCTCCACGATTTAAGAACAATTCCTTCAGAGCATCTATCACGCGAGACTTTCCCGTACCTGCAGGTCCTCCAAGGTACATTCGAAGCTGCTCTCCATTACCTGAGATACGATCAGCGAGGATATTGAACGCGAGACGCTGCTTTGGATTTAACGTGTACTTATCCGCAACCACGTTACATAGAATAGCATGCTGAATGTCAGTAGGAGGTGGTTGAACAATAACAGGAACAATGTCTACCGCTGGAGACGGACTGCGATCGCGAACGCGCGATGTACGGGAGTCCAGCTGTTCAACCTGATCCCCCTTTTTGCGCCGTTTCCTGGCCCTTGGTCGACGGTCATCATAGGAATTCTTCCAAATCTGCTCGAGTCCAACTCCAGAGCGAGAGACGTCAACAACACTTGATGGGTTCAGCTCCTGCTGCTGTTCTATGATATTATCAAACACTGACATGTTAGCTGCTTGGAACATACCGCACTGTGAGGCAACTTGAAGGCAGTGTTCAACGTTCTCGTCGCGAGCAGTCAGGGTGTTTGCTGATGATCTGCAGGACCGAAGATGCTCCAGTAAGCCTTCCTCTTCTGCATCTGCTGCAAGAGGTGAAACGACCATGTCGTCCAATCTCAGTTCATCGCGACCTTCATATTCAGCGCCTAAGGCGGGGAGTCGGAGGAACCTATTGCGAAAGTGGTCATCACGGCTGTCCTTGCACTCATGAAAAACCTGCATATTGTTCAAGATGTTGTTGACATGGGGGGTATAGAGGCGAGAATGAGTAAAATCCTCAAAAGCATCTCCCCAAGATGAGAAGGAGCCTATAAGGTCCTTGGGCGATCTCCATGGTTTGAATAAAATCAACATCAAGCGACAGTACTTCTCTCGAACATCAGGGCGATCACGTCTTGGAAGAGCAGGCCCAATAGGTACAGGTACGGCAGCGTTCAATGGATGAGACAGGGTTATGTATGAGGACTTGTGTTCATCGTGGCCTTCCAGGAAACGGGCCGACGGCCTTGAAGCAGACGCCGCCGTTAGCACATCAAACGGCGCCCAGGTCTCCTCAATTCCTTGCACATCACTAAGCGACAGTGAGTCCTTGCCAGACTTTGAGAAGCTGAACTTACACGAACGTGCAACAAAGTCCCACAGAGAAACAGGTGAAAAGAGATTTCCCCGAAAAATGTAGTCCCGAAGCTGAGATGCTCTCGGCGTGATTTCCCCCTTCTCATTCTGCTCAAGAAAGACATCGTCATCCAGGTCAATGTCGCTGCCATCGTTGTCACTGCTGTTAGCGTCGGTGGTGTGAGATGAGCCCGGTAAGTCATCTTCGCTGGCGGATCCATTTTCCTCTTCAAGGTCCACAACACTCACCGCATCATCGTCTTCGCCTGCTGGTACGACTGGGTTTGGTCCAAGCTGCATATGAGGAAGGCTATCGTTCACATAGATTTCAGCAGTCATCCAAAATAGGCAGCGAAAGGAATGACTCGAGAAGTGGTCCTCGTAGTCCATCAGGAAGGAAGCCACCTGTGGCGCAGAAAGCTCCTGGCGAGATAGCATTTCGTACGCACATTTCTGTAGCAAGCGCTTGCCGCGAACATTGCTGTCGGTATCACCATCCACGTTGACATCACCTTTCTCAAGTTTTCGCATAGCAGATTCCAGAGCAGCATAGGCAACATGAGATTTGAGCTGGGTCTTTGTGATGTAGTCAGTAATGTAGAACATGACTGCTTTAGCTGCCTCACCTGAGATGATGGGCTTCACATCCATGTTGCATCGCTCACAGCGGATGATAGTGCTGTTGAAATTATTGCACATGCCATCCTCATGCCGTAGAGTTACCTCGCCTGTTTTTGGATCGATGGTTGAGACAAGAACAGAAGCACTTGGGTCGAGCATGAAGCGACACTCTCTGGATGTAGGGTCGTACTTGAAGCACGTTGCGCGATGTTTATGCTTCTGACAGCTGCTGACGAGGAGGTGGAGGTCTTTCGCAATCTGATCTGGAGTTGGGAGGTCATCCGTGTTGATGCCGCGAACGCTGCAAGGGTGCGAGGAATCTGCTGGTACGCAGCAATCGCCTACCGGGAGAGAGGGAATGGCAGTCTGAACACAGTCTTCGAGGTAGTTCAAGAATCGCTTACTGAATGCGTCGTTCATCGTAGCAAGGAGCTTGATCTTAAGTTCATTCGGGTTCAAGTAACCTTCGACCCATACGACCATATGCCCATGCAATGTTCCTCGGCCCTGTGCCTCTGAGCAGCAATAGTATCCATTAGAGACACCAAAGACGCCATACCGCGAAGGGGAGTCTGCATCGAATTCTTTAAGAAATGGATGGGCATAGCCAAGAACTTCGGTGAAAAAGGCTTTCATCACGACATTGAAGAATCTTGCTGCTACAAATGGGTTCTGTGCAACGAGCTTTGCCTGCTCATGATAGTCAAATGCCGTCTCAGCGGGTAGGTTGTCGATGTCAATCTCTGCGCCCCCCATGAATCGAACGATGGGGTTGTAGACGTCTGCCGGATTTATTGTTACAAAGAACGCGGGAACACCGAGGGTGAAAGTAAGAGCACGAACCTCGTTACGCATTCGCATACGGCCACTGTTGGAGCCTGCAACATCTCGAGTGACGGACTGGACATGGTTCATGAGTGACATGACTTGCTGCTCTTGTGGGGACCTTGGGCTGTCGTAGAAGGAGTTGTTCGCCAAGCGGGCTGCAACAGCAGCTGCAGTGTCAGAGGATATTGCATTGAAGGCAGAGGATACAGTTTTGAACCACGCGTGCCGGGTTTTGAAAGAGACGGACTGAAGCATTGAGCGACGTTGGATGATGTTGAATGCTGTGAAAAAGAAACTATGGTGAGTTTGGAAGCGCGTGTCTGCCAAGGAAAGAAGGTGTTTTACATGGGGCTTGAACGCGATTGCGGTCTCTCTTGTTTTGTCTTCAAACCCTCCAACTCCGTATGGAAACAAGGTGGGATAGAGGGAGGGAAACAGGGAAGGATTGTCGAATTCACTGGCGAACACAGCGTCGTGCGGGAGAGCTAAGATTCCACCCCTTTTCTCTCTGACGTGCTTCAAAGCTGCTGCTCTCAACTCGCCTATCTTCGTGTCCTGTCCAACGTTGGATATGACAACGGAATGGAAAGGTATAATGCCATCTGAAGGAGGTGGGGCGTTGTCTAAGTCTTGAGCATCATACCTTGAAGTTGTGGCATCCCGTCTGGAATCAGGCTCAACGAGCTCATAGTAGAAGGGGAGGAGGTTATCACCCGCAGGAAGGCGACTCAAGCTTTCCTCGTTCAGCACAACACTAGCGTACAGTGGGTTGTGGGCCTTTAGCCACTGCAGAGCTGACCGGACTTTGTTGGAACGCACATAGAGCGGCTTTGCGTGATGGAGAAACCATTGTTTGTCGGGGAGCTTTGAGCCAATGAAAACTACGCATATGTATTGCAACACTTCTTCTAATGGCGGCGGCATGACGGTGGGTAGAAATTGGGGCCGTTGAGGGAAGACAATGACATTCCCTTGCAGGGCTCGCTGCTGAGTAGAGACATCGAAGGCGCCTTCCTGAAATGACAACTGGACGATAGTGCATTTCGCGCGACAAATGGCTATCATGCTCTCTTCAACGGGGCTGAGATCCAGAAGTTCAGGAGGGATAGGGCCGAGGTAAAGGGAATTTGCGAGCGCAAGACGGGGCACACGATTTCCCTGGAGAGCCAAAAGGCAAGGACTGCATGCTGCAAGAGAAATAGCCTCTCCTTCCGCAAACGTAACCCCCGTAGGTTCCAGAATATACCCATCTAAAACAGCGTGTCCTGCCAATGGAGTGGGTATTGACAAGTATGAGCTGCGACGAGGGGAAGACTTCAGCAATGGCGATTGTATCTCTGCCCATGGGATGTTAGAAACATCACCTGGCGGAAGTACCTGGCCGCAAATAGCGCATGGGACCAACTTCAGCGCAAGGGAAGATGTCGCTGAACGGAAAGCTGCGATCAGCTCTTCTTTCCGCTCCTGAGACAGCGGATGAGGCCACGACCTCCGGATACTGTTGAGCTTATCCTCTCTTGCAGCTGCAGCTTCCGCTGCTCGTGCTATCTCCATTGCGAGGCTCACCCGCTTCGTAGACGACCGCAAGGCATAGATTCCCGCGAGCATGTCTTGTCGCTGAAGTGCTGGGTTAGGACATCCATAGATGGAGAGGAGTTCCTGAAGAACAAAGTTAGGGCATTCACATTGTAAAGCGGCATCAAATATAGAAATTATAAGCGCATTGACAGGCTCAGTACCCCCCGTCAACGGCACACGATGCAGTGTATCCGTGCACCCCTGGTGTTTATCTGACGACAGGATGCACTCCCCAGACACAACGTGCTTGAAGACGGCTTTGACACGATCTAAACGTGTTCCGCACAACGCAACGCCATGGTGATGCGCGTTCATTGCAATTTCGGATATGGGAGCCGTACGCCAGAACCGAACAGATAAGAAGAAAGTGAGTGGCCTAGAATCATATGCAGAAAGCAACGCAGGAAACGCTTTGATCACGTTGAGATGCCATTCCCGACGAGGAATGTTTGTGTCGATTCGCCTTCCTGCTCCAACGCCATCAGCTAGCACCTCAAGGCCAGCGTCAGGCATGTCTCCATGCGAACTGAGGCACAGTATTAAAGCAACGCAAAGATCACTAGGAGAGGCGTGGTTATGGTGGGGCAAACATGCAGACCCAGCGCCCGTAGCACAGAAACCACTAAAGCAATGGCTCAGCAGCAACTGCAGACGGGATGTGTAAGGTAATTCATCATTGTGGGGTACATCGTGATTGAAAAATGCATGTAGTAGCTGAGCTTCGCGCCCAGCGTCGTAAACAGACTGTGACGAGAGGGAAAGGATTGTTTCGCACAAAGCGTGAACAGAAGCAGGTTCGGACATGGATGAAAAGGGAGAGGTGGGGGTGATGAAGAAGAGTAAGACAGACAAGGTGCTGGGTGCGCCAATGCAAGGGAAAGTCCAGCTCACCTGCATGTCATACTGTTTGCTTATTGTTTGCCAGCCACAGGTCTAAGCCCTAATTGGAAGAGTGGACCTGTGTTCCAGATTAGTGTAAAGTAACCGTTATGGCAACACACGGCGGTTTGGAGAGGATACCGTTTCGCGTCGAATACGGCACCCGTTTTTGCGAAGATTCCATGTATGGACAAAGAACGCGTTTCGAAATCGAACACGCGCCCAAGTCAGTCGAAGTACGCCAATAGGACCTGTGTGTTGCGGCAAATCAGTGTATGGACATTAGTTATGAAAACGCACGGGGCAGTCAAGAGACAACCGTTTCGCGGTCGAATACGGCGCCTGCTTCTGAGAAAATAAAACTTCCAATTATCACGTTTCGAAATCGAAAACGTGTGTAAGGTGGTTGCAACGAACAGGGAGGTAATAGGCTGAGGAGAGATGAGCGCCCACCCGCGTCTGGTCGGAGTGTCAATGACCATCATTCTCACGGTCACACCATTCACGGACAACAGGGCCGGCTTCAAGTTTAGCGCTCAAGCTCAAACATTTACCAAGGCGAGTGGAGGGTGTATTCGACATCGAAACACCCGATACAGTTGCAAATCTAAATCCATTGGTTTAAAAGATTCAGACGAGGGGGATAGACTGCTGTTTGAACGAAGGTGAAGCCGCAGTCAGGCCGGCGTGCACCTGTACCGACGGAAGACCCTGTCTGCGTTGTTCGACTGAGACATGCGCTTGGCCCCCGCTGGGGCTGACAGGTCTTTGTATGTATATGATGGCACCCAATATTCCACAGCAGCACTTCGCTGTTGCCTTCCCCTCATTCACGTCCAGTAAGCTCGTCGGACCAACCTGACCGTTCCACAATTGGCCGTATTGGTAGCGCCTCAATGTCTTCGTAAGTCTGCCAATACCATCCATGAGACAAGCTAAGCTTTTACCAATAGGCGTTTCCCCCTTGAGCTGTGGAGAGAAGTGTTCCTTGTGAGCGCTAGCCCGAGATTCAAATGGGTGGACGGCAACAGGGAGGCGGACCGTTCCCCTCTCCCTCTCCTAGTCGATCGCCTTGCGACACGCGGGGAACTAGGGCGTATTGCCCAAACCTGCCATCTTTTCAACAATATTGCGATGGCCGTGGCATGGGAGTGGCTCGTTGTGTCATCGCAAAGCGAGCTCGAAGGACTGGTGGAAGCTGCGAAGAGAACCCAGCGAGGCAAGCTCACACGCAGGCTCGACATCATCTCCGAACTCCAGGTCAACCCCGAAGATCTTAGAGCTCTTACTGCACATCTGCCCAACATTCAAGCCATGGTTATTTGCAAGCAGGTGGACGACGGACAGAGCATTCTTCTGACGACTGGGAGGTTCTCTGCGCCATTCGTTCCACACTTTCCCACCTTAACGCACCTGCACTTGACTGAAGACATCGAGGCATTTACGGTTAGGGACGTTGCCGCCATCGGCGTTGCATGCCCGGAACTTCGCGAACTCCATCTCTCTGCGTTGGCGTCGAACCGACGGGCGATGAAAGCCGCGCCTATATTCAGGTTCCCGAAGCTTAGGCGCCTATGTTTGGGAAAGACATGCAATCTCAACTATACCCCGAACACACTCGACTACGATGCATTTCGGTCGCTCCTGGAGATATTGGCGGAGAAGAATGTGATGCCGAGTCTTGTTCATTTCGATATCCTGCAAGATGTCACGGACTGGAACACTCTTATTGATTTCCTCCGAACGTACGGGTCTGCTTTGCTCAGTCTCACCTGGGGCTCTAGCAATTCCACAGTCCACAACGCGCACTGGAGCATCCACATCCTCGACTTCACCCCCCTCGTTACCGATGTCACATTCGTCATTGAAGAGTTCTACGACGAATACGCAATCGCCATGGAACACCCCTCCCTCTCCACCATAAACATTGTCGTACCAGAAGACCCGGTTCTGTGTTACCCTCCGTCAGTGCGGGCGATTGTCGAGGCTGTGTTTCAGCATCTTTCACTTCCACGCAGGCATTTCCCTATGCTCACAGCGGTGACATTGTCAGAACTCAACAAGGAGAGTCCTATGAAATGGAAGCGAGGAATGGGCTCAGAATTGGAAGAGAAGGGAATATCAGTCAAGTTCCAATCAAGTTCTTGAAGTTTTAAGCCAAGGTATGTCCCAATGTCATTCTCTTGGATCTTCTACTGAACGTGAGCAGGGCCGCTCTGAAGTGACAAACGGTCAATTTCGGCAGGGTCACGATTATATTTACATCATATACGATGCAATGTAATGTAGTTGCGCAAAAGAATTATTCCAGAGGAAAGCGAACTGAACATTCTGCGTCCCGGCGCATGGGCGCCTTCGCTGACAGACTTCGATCCGCCAAACGTCTGCGAGGCGTCGCCCGTGCACGGTGCACTACAGCTCGAGCCTGCGAGGATGTTACCCGTGGCGCCATTAGAGTTGTACGATACGCAGAGACAGTTGCAGACCTGCGGCGTGAGGACACCGCGTGTGGGTCGGCCCCGTCAGCGTATGTCGTGTACCCGCCGGGCCCTCCGCGATGCAGCCTTAGGGGGAACGCGATCACAGTAACCGCAGAGGTAGATGTGGTGGTGGACGCCATGGTAGTTGTAGTCGACTTAGTCCCCATTGCCTGTGCCCCAAGCACGCACCTGAATCGGACCTGCAGTGCAAACTGTGAGCAGAGTGCGGTCGATGCTGGTCATTGTCGACTCACTTTCCATCCCATCGCGATTCACACCCGCCGTACTGGAGAACTGGACGCAATATGCATGTACTTGCAACGTCGGTCCGAATCTTGAACTGATGGTGCCTGTTGAACGATGGTGGGCTACGGGTCTGAGGTGAGTATGCGATTGGGTTTTTAACCTAAAGACCGCGGCTAACCCTTCTTGGTTTTCCCGGGGACTGAGTGCCCGTGGTGCTCGCGATATCTGGTGTGACTGACGCACGCTCCATGATACCGTCGATGACGACGAAAGCAGGAGGGTGGGCTGGATGGGGGGAGGTGTAAAGTGAGCACTTGGAGTTCCCGGCGCACACAGATCGAGCTGGACTGGCCTTTCAAGTCTGAGTCCCCTCACGGGCGTTTGGCCAGTTCACGTTTCGAAATCGAAAACGTGCCCAAGGTCATTGCAATGAAAAGGGAGGTAAGGGCTGAGGAGAAATGAGCGCCCACAGGCGTTCTGGTCGGAGTGTCAATGGCGATCATTCACACGGTCACGCCTTTCATGGACGTGCACAAACAGGGGCCGCTTTAGCGCTCAAACTCAAACGTCTACCAACGCGACCGGAAAGTGTCTTCGACATCGAAACACCTACCGATACAGTCGCAGATCTAAACCCAACTTTTCCTCTCTCACAAAAACGAACGACTACGCTATACTTCCATGCAGTACTCGCCAGAGGGAACCGTGCAGGAATGGGACGACCGCACGTTCTACTCCCCGAACGCTGGCCAGCAGGCTAATCTTGCGCTGCACAACAGGAACCGAGATACGAACCCGTTCAATCCAGGAAACTTGGGAAGTAATGCTGCCCTATACCCCGACTTCTGCATCCCGCGGCCGTGGTCGAAGGCATTCGGGTGGATCGCATTTGTGCCGTCGGACTCGTGGTATCATAGTCGCGCTGGACCGCTGGTATCCCAATTGGCAAGAACTCCAAAAGTTGAGCCGGTGTATTCGAAGGATGGGTTCGACGTGGTAGGATACCGTGCTGCAAATGTGTCGAACTGGCGACGGCTCGAGCAGGAGCTCTACTTGGCGGTCGTTACTTTGAAAGCGACGTACCAAATCCCAATGGTGCTTCCGTTCCTACCGAAATCGTTGGGCTACATGGAGTCATGCCGCTCGTCAGCTCGAATGGAACAGAAAATCAAAGCGTCGAGGGACTGGTTTCTCGTGTGGCTCGGGGCGCTGTCGTATACACTGGCATATGCAGAGAAGCCTGGTGATACTGTGGAAGGAAGAGAACATTCTTACCCCGAGCACCAGCGGCACCTCGAGAAGGCGGGCTTACCTACCACCTGGATTGACGACATCGCGCATTCGCCCGTCTATGACTTCACGCCATGCAACAGGAGAGCAGGATGCTTTGTTAGGCTATGTGACCCAGTCCCTGGAGAGCCCTCAGTGGAGTGGCTTGTGCGGCACGGCATTCCCGTTTGGTACGAGTGGGGCACCAAAGAAGTCGAGGCGGCAACGTTCAGTTACAGAATTGCATCCCTTCGACCCCCAACGCAACAGCCTCGTAGCAATCCCGTGGCGCCCGCACATCCACTCATAGCGCAACCCCCTCCTCATAGTCCGTCAGTGCAGTTACCTCCTAGAGAACTTCGACCCCCAACGCAACAACCTCGCAGCAATCCCGTGGCGCCCGCACATCCACTCACAACGCAACCCCCTCCGTTACAGGGCACCGGCCACGAAGCAGCACCGAGTTCACCGAAAGTAATAGGCAAGGAACAGGTGAAGGACCCATCCATCGAGGCCGAAATACCTAAACGCCGGGCCAAGATACCTTCGTCATGGGACACGGACAAGAATGACGATGATGGCGAAGAACCAAGCTGGGCAGAGTTCTTCAGGAAACGGGCTATCGCCAATAAGCGCCGGCTTGAGGTGGAGAGCGATATTGGGCGCCAGAGAAGGGAAAGTCGACTAGCAAACCCGCCGACAAGTTCAGCGGCTGTATTTGAATGGTGGCCATCGGAATCCAATCCAGGAAAGTGGGAGCGTACACCTGTCAGTGCCAAGTTCCGCGCAGAAACCCTCGAAACCTATTCCTCTGAGCAGAAGAGGTATGACCCGTTCACAAACGAGTGGGACTGCTGCGATGAGTGGGGGTACGATACGGATAGTGAGGACGACGACGACAACAACAACAGCAATATACCCATCACCGTCAACGATGATCCTGTAGACCGAGAGGATTCAGAGCCCTCCAGAGACGCGTTGACCCTGTCTGAAGCCGACACTCTTCCTCTGAGATCACTCAACCACGGTGATCTTCGGCTCATTGAGCACATCGACGACGTCCTTGGGTCAATGTACGGAAATTGTCAGCCGGTTCCCCCAAGCACAGCGGTGCAAACGTTGCCTGACGTCGAGACATATGCCCTCCTTCGAATCGTCACAGGAAAGCGGGAGGCAGGAATCGCAGCAGAGGTTGATTACACAAAGACGGCGCACTGCACATCAGCGTATCGTTTTATACGGGCGGTGGCAGCAGGGAATGAGCCACAGGCAGGTACATGGGACTTGCGCGATGGATGCGTTCAGCCAGTGCGCCTCTGCAAGAGATTTAGCTGCTTGAGAGTTGTGGAGAGCAAAGATGGCGGGGAAAGCGGGGAGGAGCGAGATACGTACCGAGGACCGCTACGGTACTATATCTTCAACAGGATGGACAGTGAGAGCACATTCCTTGTTGCAACGGTCACTGCATCTGCAGCCCTTGTGGTATGCAGGCTTCCAGACACGTTCACCGAAAGCGATATCGTATTCTACCTGGCAGAAAGAGGGATATCCTATAGGGTCTTCCACCTGAGGAGTACACTTCCACGTTTTGTTCGTACCCTGTCGGCGAATCATTCCACGCCTATTCGAACACAGAACCATATTTTTACGAAGGACGACTATGACGGGTATGTGCGGTTGCGAACAATGCTTCTAACGCAGCCCCACATGCAAGCAGCAATACGTCGGGGGGGTATAGCTTGGAGATTGGCAGTCAGCACTCTAGGACTGTCAGGGATAGGAGCGATGCCTACGCTGACGGGTTGCACTAAAGAGTTAGTTGTAGGGGACAAGTTATATGTGGACGATGGAGTTTCCAGCAAGGAGCTTGACATGCTTTGCGGTGCGTACGAGTGCATATCTGGTAAGTCTTGAATGTGGATGCAAAACAGTAATGCAGTTATGCTAACTAAACGTGTAGAGAATGGAAAGCAGCGCTCCTTGAAGTCGTGGTGGCCCCTGGTACGATACTATGAGAAAGACGAGTGTGGGGAGAACTATGGCTACTGGTCTTCGAGGAATGAGGACTGGTTCCAAGAGAGATTGGAAGCAATTGAGGGGGCGGACACAAAAAACAATCAGCCTCTGACATACACGCACTGGAAATCGAGGATGCACAGTGTAGCAACGATTCGTGGTTTTCACAAGAATGTTGAGAAAGCATCTGTACAATTGATATCGGAATAGTTACAATCGTTTATAATATTACAGTACGTTTACAGTATTTACATCTTGAACATGAATAGGAGACGCGTCTGCGATATAGCCGGTTGTAACAGATGCCTGCTGAGCAAGAGTCCTAAGAACTTTATAAGTATGTCGGCATGAGTGAAAGGGTAAATGCATACCAGACAGTACAGTACCAATTCTCAAGGTGAGAGCGGCACCATCCTGCATGTCCAAGAGGCGAAGGAACATTGTGAGATGTGACCACAAAATCGCCATGAAATCCATAGGTGGCGACGTCGGCATGCATCAAGGCGGCTCTGCGTGCACGATCGAAGCCAGGAGAAAGGTTTCTGTCACAGAAGAAAACCCCGTATGCCAAGTTGTCCGTAAAGTGCCATATCAAGTCGACCAGTTGAAAGGGCACGCCGTCAGGTGAATGGGTGGCTCGAAATCGATGTATGAACACAACAATGGCGAGCTCCTGCAGATCGCGTTCGCAACAGATGATGAATTGGATGGCATAGGCGGCGTTATGAGGTGGGTTGGTGAGAAGATCTCCTGCGCGCATCCATATGTAAGTATGGGGCACATCGCCGACGCTTTCTACTGCTTCGTAGGGCGAAAACTGGGGAGAAATGCGTGAGACTTGGGCTGTGTTAAATAAATGAGACTTACGTTGAAACTGGTGTGGCGCGAAAAGAGAGTTGTAGTATCGTCGAAGTTCAAAATGCGATGAGCATTGAGAATTTCGACCATAAGTCGCCGTTCATTGAGTGAAGCAACCATGGTGCAGAGACAATGGCGTATGAGGATGCAAGCATTTTATTATAGGCCAGGGCAAAGAGTATTTATTACATGGAAGGTCTGAGCAACAAGGGGCAAAAGGAACACAAAATGAAACGAGAATGGAATGCACGAATGAGACGATCAGATTACAGGAACAGGGACCTGCATATATGGTCAACGAACGGAAAACAAAAAAGCAAGAAAGTCACGTACCAGATCTCGCTCGAAAAACTCAACCTGAACGCTGTGGCGCTCGAGGTAGGACGAAATGTACTCTTTCCAGGAGTCACTGTTTCTACCCAGATCTTGAACGAGGACCCGTTTAAGGGCAGGAAAACGGGTGTATGGTCCGTCTAGCAGTGCAAAGACGTCTTCAACCACGATTTGAACGTCTCTAGGGCTGGAGTGATTCCACTCTTGAGATGCTGTGACCTTGATACATTCCAATGAAGGGTGAGCGGTAGGGAGAGCAAAGTCGCTGTAGAAAGCTTCGGCCATGAAATTGAGGTGGGTAATGCGGGGTGCGAAGTTGAGAAGGTGGTTGTCGCCATAGTCATCATACATCTCGGAGTCACTGGACCCATATGTAAGGGTGCGGAGGGAGGGGCCATAGATGTCGAAGAAAGGCTTCCAAATTTCGAAGCTGGCGACATATCGCAAGATGTCGAGGTGGGTGAGGCATGGAAGGACGTTCTTCTTCGAGAGATTTTGGACCAGGCAATGAAAACTCTTGATATTTCTATACTCTTCCTGATGAAAGCCATCTATCGTTCCAAGCGTGAGGCGGGTGAGATGGTGAAACATGTCGTGATATTCGAAGTCTGGCCGCGGCATGTAAACGTCGGCAACATGGAGGTGAGATAGGTTGGGCAATACAGTCGCGAGACTGGCTAAGCCCAGGTCACCAAAGGCGGGAACATCGTTGGTGATGCGGAGATGAGAAAGGGTGCTTGAGGGGTGGAAGATGATGGAGAGCTTGTTCTTGATGATGGGGCGATACAGAGGCAAGGGAATGACGACGACTTGCACACGAGTCAACATCCCAAGGAGCTCATGAACATGGTCGGAACGGAGGTAAGGAGTGAGAATGTCGATGCGGCGAGTGAGATGCCCTCTCGGAACCCGTCTACCAGCAGCGAGGAGGGCGAACAGTGGCTTCTCCTGTTTGATAATGAGCCAACGCCAGGTTGCGTCGATGGCGATGCTGTAGAAAAGGCGGCAAGTCCGAGCGATATGCCAAAGCGCAGTGGGATGATCGAGGCGGCTCTCTGGAAGCGGCCAATCCGCGGTATAGATGTCCGTGAAATCACCCCTCCCAGGATCACGGTAAAAGAGGAGGATGATTATGTGCCATATCTCGTAGGGTAGACTGGATTTGCAGATGTAAGAGAAAGAAAGCGACGACGATAGCAGGAGAAAGGACGTACCTTGGTGTCATTCTGCAGAAGTGGGTATGGAAACAGGGCGGCGAAACGCTCCTTGAAAAGGTGGAAGGACAATAGAGTTAAAAGGTCCAAGAGAATTTGTATTTATAAGGTAAGGGCAGTGCGACATGGGTTACGGGAATGAACATCATGGAAAGATCAATGTGAGGTCGACGATGTATTATGTATGGCAAAGACAAGGTCGGAATCAGGTATGGGCAACACTGGGATTCACGCCGACAAGGTAAATGGACGGGTCATTGAACCAAACATGCAAATGAGTGTGGAAAGCACCCCGCCTCTGCACTTCAATAACGAAAGGAAGAAGTAGCGGCAGAGGTAGAGGACGGGGTGCGGAAGAGGAGCTCAGATACCAAGCAACGTAGAGGCTGATGAACGCTGCTGAATTGCCGTTAATTACAGGCAAGATACAAAAAGGATGGCGCACCTGTCCTATCGGAGCCGCTGGCCAGACGTAAAGAGCGCTCAGTATGGTGGTCCGCTGTGGGAAAGGTTAGCAACGAGTTTTGTGGATGATAGGACGCTGGACGCACACATGCGAAGAGACGGGCGAATTTACGGGCACCGGACGCTCTCCGAAGAGTGTTATACACAAACAATGCAGGGGTCGAAGGAGGAGAGGGTCATAAGGAGGTGATCGAAGGGACCCAGCCGCGTTGAAAAGGTCCCAGAGGCAAGAATGGAGTACGTCCCAAAGCGAAACAGCACGGATATACTTGGCATATACATAGGGAAAAGGAGAACGAAAACCACGACGCCTTCACCCGTAGAGGTAAACACGGAACGCGACGACGTTGAAAGCTCCATAGGACATAGTGGAAGGAGGAGATAGTAGGGCGCGTCGCGAAAGATAAGGCGCTAAGAAATGGAAAGCACCCGCATTGGATCGAGTAGCCAGGGGCCGTCGCGAAGGAGGCCAGGAGGAGAAGGTGCTTCGAAATCGAATGCACCTCATCCAAAGCTCTTCGCAGAAACGCAGTAGTAGTGGTGATGATGGGCGAAAGCAGGAGGAAGAAGGACAGCGCCGGGCCCGGGTTGTAGGGGCCGAGAGGGGCCGGTAGACCAAAAAAAACTCACGTGCTGAAAAGTAAGGTGACCTTCCCAACATGGCGTCCGTACTTTAACGGAAACCCGCTACTGTGAGTAGCGGGCATTGCCGTGCACAGTCAAATGAACGTGTATGTGGTAAGACTTGGGTCAAACTTGGGTAAGACGCTACCTGGGCACAGGTTGTATTAACTATCGGCAATGATCAATCGAGATCACTGTTATAACCTACCCAGAGGTTGGGTTATAACCTTACAACACAACGAGTCTAACTCGCTGCACTTCCTGAAAGGCTGAAACGCAGACATAGGACTGGTGATAACCTACACCGTCTCTATGTGCTGCGCGTAGGAATAAGGTTAGATCAGTATAGTCATCGATTACTGTATGAATCGCGCATTTCCGGGGTGAGTTCTGGGCAGCTGAGTGTCCAAGGAGTACGGTACACGAGTAACAAACCAAGATGGACAATCTCGGACAGCTGAAACAAATCTGCAGTACGATCGCATCGTCATTGAATACAGGTCAATCGACAACTATTGCTACGATTGTGATAGTATCCTAGAAATACCTTCGTATTTCGCTCAAAAGCTACAAATTCAGTCAAAAGGCCAACAGTTGAACCCAAAAGCTCGACAGGCGTAATCCATGCGCCACACGAAGCCCCACCAATATTAAACACGGGTCTACTCGACTAGGAAACCTCAAAGGACCGGCCCAGGCCGAATGTGGGGGCGTGTGAGTAGCGTGTTGCGCATCGCCTTGGCTCAAACTCGGACGTAGGCACCGAATTGCGCGGAGTAGTTATACATATTATACATATATAATATGCTCTTGGAGGACCATGCGTGTCAAACCAAGGGGAAAGATGGTGGCTGCCATTCTATGACACCTCGTCAGTCGTTCGTTACTCGGGGAACAAATGGAATTTGGGCGGAAAAGCTGTAAAGGCCTTTCGTGATGACGTCCCCGTTGTCTGGCGCTGGGACTGATGCCGGTCGTATAGGCAATCATACTGTAACTCAGTCTGGCACTTGCTGTGGTCATCAAGTGACAGGTCGCTCACTCTACGTAATTGCTTGCTTTCGCCCGAGTTCGACAAACCTGGATCCGTTTGGCGAAGCTGAGGCACCTAAGTACACAGATTAATATCGAGAATATTACAACGTTTCAAGCGCATCACTTGATAATCATCGAGAAACATAGTCTTAACCAATTGTATGCCAAAAACTACGCCACTTCAATTGATTTTAGACTCATAAGATCAAATAGTGAACAAGCGTTGAATTTCGTTCTCTGTCCTGTCCGTCCCTGCATGTACAATTAAAAGGAGGGTGAGCACACCAAGCTAGCTATCTTGATATTTGATTGAATCAGTCGCCACCAAGCCACGGATACTCCCATTCATTTGCAATTGCCAATGATTGTGAAGAACGAGCGATGGCAATACACCCGGAGACAGCAGTTAGCCGCCTCTTCCAGCGACAAATGGGGTGACCTATGTATTCGAGCAATTGTACTCCACGCACGTCAAGGTGAAGCACTGTGTAGGACAGATACTTACAGGATATCGCATCCCTGTACAGTTCGACCCTGAGTAAGGGACACGACAAGTCTACTAGCCTCGCGGTTTCTTATCCACTTATGCGTTCCTGACAAAGTGGCCGCCGGCGATCGCGAAAATCCCAAAATGCAAACTTCAAAGTATAACTGTGCCTATGAAGGGTCCACCATGACCACGAAGCCCGGTCGTGATGCATCGATGGAGGAGCAGTACGTTGTCGGAGTGCGCTATCTAGGCAATGCTAACTTTAATTATCGCCTCGCGCAAGCTCGCAACTCACACCTGCTTAGCACTTTCAGCCTTGACCTGCATAGTGCAATCTAGCCGACGTGGATTACGGAGTCAGGCGTGGCTGCGGAGATAACGAACAGCATGTAACTCCCATTTCGGGGTGTAGGATGAAGTAGGGTAGCTACATAGAAGTGGAGTAAATAAAAGCTGAGAACGAAAGGCGCGATCGTGCACGAAACATAACAGAGGTCAGGATCATGGATGAGTATGTACATATTACAGGGATGAATCTACAGACAAAAAACTCGCGTCGAATCTCAACGAGGGTTCTGTTTCTTCTCTTCACAAGAAGTAATCTGCCGGAGGGCGTTTTGCAGGGATCGCGCGCACATCCTACAACAGATACAGCAAGTCAGCTTGATTGAGAAACACGAATGAGGGAGAGATGACGATGGTTCCGATTCAAGGGGTATGGAAATGGAGGCAGTGTTACCGCTTCCATGCCTGGGGTCTCTAGAATCAGAGATAGCTATTCCACCTGCATCCCATATCACCAACGAGGATGGAGGGATGGACGAGGCCACAAGATTCTAGAACGAGACGGGGAAAACAAAGCCGACGCGACGCGAAACAGTATTCATGGACGAAAGAAGAAAACCACGCCAAGATCTCGAACCAAACACGAAACGAAACAAGTCGAAACGAAACAAGAACACGGCGAGCGAGAAACACGTACCGCAGGCGCATGGTTGAACACCTTATACTCCTGTGTAAGATGCTCGTCGAGTTCCAGGATCGAGGCTACATTCCCGCATCTACAAGTCAAAACAAACGCGTTCAGTCAGTCATTTCGTCAGCCACTAATCAAGTGGAATCAAAGCGAAACATAGAAGGAGGATCAAGAACGCGATAGACGCGAGGTAATTGGAATACAAAACGAGACGATGTTAAAGGCAAAAGATATCAGATAGAATGAAAAGCAGAATGCCGAAGAGAAGAAGCAATCGGAAACAAGAGTCGCAGGGGCCAGAGGACTGCAGTGGAGCAGCACCCCCGTCCTCCGATACCCAAAGCTCGACCACGACGCCATCGCGAGGACGGGAGTCAAGCCCCCGGCACCGCGCCCTCCTCCGAACAAGCTCGTCACGGGAGGTCGCAGACGGAAATGAACCACGGAAAACGGATCACCAAATAGATGAAGTAACCGGGAACACGGCGAACCGGCGTTCAACTAATTCCACCGCCGCTTCGCTCAACAGCAGCGAGTCTCCTTCCTCGAAGATCAAAGAAAGGGGAGAAAAACACGAAGGAAAGGCGAGGAGGGGCAAGGAGATCACATCGAGGCACGGAGAATGGAGAGGGGAGAGAATGAGGAAATCCCAAACATAATAATAGAGGTAGATGAGATATGAAAGGTGAAGTGCGAATGCGACGAGACGAGAATGGCGAGATAGGGGACGAAATCTACGTCGAGCCCTGGAGAATGAGGGATCGCAAACGTAATAAGAGAGGTAGATGAGATGTGCAAGGCGAAAAGCGAACGCGAGGAGACAAGAACGGGCAAACAAAGGTCGAGATCTACATCAAGCCCTATCCAGGCGACCCGAGAAGAAGGGGCTTCACGAAAATGAAGGCAAAGAGGCCACCCTATCGCCTGAAATGGCCAATACACGAAGGAAAGGCGAGGTGACTGAGTTGACAGACGAGCAAGTCCCCGCCCCGATATCAAGGGCACACACATGAAATAGGAGGACAGGTAATCGGAAACGGGAATAACAAATAAAGAAGAATGAACGAATGGAGGGAAGAGTGAAGAGCTCAAACTCGAGAACTCAACAGACGACGAAATCAACCGAGACGGCGAACTCGAAGAAAGGATTCCCACATGAAAACGAGGGTGACAAGGACGCGATATCGACCATGTGCAGACAAAGCACTCGCACCGCCTTCCTACGAAAGGGAAATGTGCATCCTACATCCATAGAATCCCACTTCGAATGGCAAGAGCGTCGTAATCTCGCCGATACGCGAAACGAGACGAGACGAGGTACCGCTCGTCGCACTACGGCAGTCGAATAGCCGTCTAACGATCGCACGACAGAAGCCCAACCAACCACGAAGATTGCCCACGAAGACATGAAACAAATCGCATCGCATGGTCATCCACCCAATGCCATAACGAGCCAACCCAGTCACCCTCGCTCTCCACAACCCAACCCGCGTGCGGAGATCCGGACAGCAAAGTGCGTCCGTGCAAGCATGCATGGTCGCGTAAGTAGTAAAAAACAAAAGGCGGAAAATGCGGACGATCTTCATCATTTTATCATATCACGAAGCACAGCGAAGGCGACGCGGTACGATTAGATTACGAGTGCAATGCACGTATTGCACCCGTGCGTTCGCTTGTCTCTCAGCCCCCTATCACCCTGATCCACGGGGCATAAGCGAGCGAGGAGAGAGCCAGAGCCTGCCAGAGCTCGAGCTCTACGGCATTACCCCCAGTCTCGACTCTCGAGGCTCACGCAGATCTCGCAGGGCTGTACGTGCGGGACCTCGGCACGACGGCACCACAAAGAAGGAAGAAATGCCATGCCACAAACACGACGTTGAACGACCAACCGACCGACCCCTCGGCGAGTCACTCGGTGTCTAACACCCAAATACCCAAATAACGAAATAAACAAACAAAAAAAACGGCGTATGTCAAACGTGAAGATCCCTCTCGAATCTGGACCAGATTCTTCGACCCCACGCCGCAGAATAGAAGCACGAGTCAAAAAGGTTGGCACGAGGTCATATCACATCGGCACGAAGAAGCGCGAAAGAAGCATGACCTGCAGCAGCAGTACGAAGCTTGACTGCGCTGCGCAGCGAAGCGGAGAACCGTTCGTATCAGGGTATCCAAGCACCAGCCGGGCGAAAGGACGGAGGAGACAGAACATCCAAGGATCCGAGCAACGCACGGATGAACATGCAATCGGAAAGTAAGAGCCCGAACGCAACGCAAGTGCACCAAAATAGAAACGAAACGAAACGAAGCCAAACGAAACGAAACAAAACCGACCCAATACGAAACGAAACTCGACCAAAACGACCCAAAACAAAGTTCAAGACCAAACCGCAAAGACCCACTCACCGATAACAATAGTTCGGCGCACTCCAAACCGTCACAATCTGCTGATCAAACATCAGCTTGAACCCCTCCATCGCCAACTGGTGCGCGCGCGCAATGAGGTCAATCGCATTATCGTGGGCGAACTTCTTCGTCGTGTCTGCGCCAAAAAGGAACCCGGCGCCGCGCGGGGAGAGGCCCCAGCCCTGGATGTCTGTCATGTGTAATTAACCCGGGCGCGTCAGCATTCGTTCTCGTCAGCGTCGCGTCAGAAGTAATTTGAATCGGGAGGGGGACGGGAAGGGGAGCGTGATGCAAGGAAGATCGGCACGACGGAGCTTCGTCATCGTGTAGCATAGATAAGATTAGGAAGAGTGAAGGTGAGGCGCGGGACGCAGAGGATCCGAGGAGCGGGATACAAAGGGGTAGATAGGAGTGCACGAACACCCTCTGCCTCACCCAAATCGACTCTCCAACCAAATCGAATCGAACATGGAACATAGAAAGCACATCGAAGGGATAAGCGAAGGTACCTACCGTCTGGATCTGACCACAAGAGATCGCACATTGGCCCGTCATGCGGAACTTCTTGTTTTCGGTCGATAGCTCGGATCTATTCGAGGAGAGGAAGAGGACATATGTCAGTGACATCGAGAACGTGTCCGGAGCCGCACCAGCCAAAGAGGCGAAAGGGAAGGGACGGAAGCAAATCGAGGCGTGGAATACTCGATGCAGTCATCCAGGCATCTAATCTAGAACACCGAGTACCGAAAAGCTCCCCAACGAAACCCCAATGAATCGTCCTCCCAAAGTAAAGTTAGGTAAAGTAAGTAACCGACCAAGAACGCACCTGATCTATAGTTTGCAAATTCGGACTCAAACCTCCATGCACGCAAAACACGCGCCCATCCACAACCGCGCCCAGCGCCAAATAATCGAAGACCTCGCAGCACCACCGCCACACGTTGCTACTCCCGTACTTCCTCTGACACTCGTCATAGAACCCATACACTTGCGTTATCTGACGGCTCTCGTGGTTCCCCCGGATGAGGGTGATGCGCTCTGGGTAGCGGACTTTGAGGGCGAGGAGGAGGAGGAAGGTCTCGACGCTGTAGAAGCCGCGGTCGACGAAGTCACCTGTGCGGGCCGGGGAGAAGAGGATGAGTCAGTTTACAGATGCATGCGTGTTGAATTGCCGGCAGGGGGTGCGGAGGGGGGCAGGCGCGAATGGGACGTGCCGAGTAGAATGGAGGCACATAACGAAAGGAATAGAAAGAAGAAGGAATTGGGGTACGTTAGAACTTAGATACCGACACGGAGCATGCGGGGGGCACGAGCATGATCTGCGCGCGTCGTGGGTGATATGATAACGAAAAAGGGAGGGGAGGGGAGGCAGGGAGGGGCGAGGGGTGTACGTACCCATGAAGAGATAACTCGTCTCCGGGCAGAACCCGCCGACTTTGAAAAGCTCCATGAGGTCCCAGAATTGGCCGTGAATGTCGCCGCATATCTAGTCGCCGGTGGCACCAACCAAGGCAGGAGCATAAGTCAATAAAGACACCTTGAGGCTTGAATAGAGTATTCGGGCCCGAAAAGACAGACACTGGGCGCACTGATATGCGGTAACGTACCGTGACGGGCGCGTCCACGACCTGGACATTGCCTTCCTCAATGAGGATTTCGCGTGCCTTGAGACATAGTCTCTTCACGTCGTCTTCCGAGATAGGTTCGCACCGCGTGAGTTGCTCGATCTGTCTGTCGAAGCGCGAGTATCATCGGCGTCGCGTTCGAAGCCAGACATGTAGTACGTAGAGACAAGGTCGGTTCCCCGGGTGTAGTAGTGGTAGAGGTCCAAGAAGTGAGGTGTAGTGGGGTCCCGCCGCGGGCAATAGGATCATGGTCGTTGGAGTCGGTCGGCCGTCGTTGATGTCGGTGGTGATGGATACGGATAGATAGATTCAAAGTAATTCAAAGTACCCAAGCCACGAGAGGCCAGAGCGACAAAGATGGATAGTTGAAACACAGTGCATGCAATGGAAAAAAAGAAAAACAAAGAACGTAAACATATTAGCCATCTCGATCCCACACATCGTCAGGAAAGGGGTTAAACTGACCTGTCTAAGTCACTAGGCATCTATCTAACCAGGACACTTTCTGCGCCCCAGAACTTCGTGTGAGTGGGTGTACTTGGCGCTTTGCGAGAATACAAGACGGGCAACGCGCAGGCAGGCTCGAGACAGGTACGACGAGGCGATGATGATGACCGTTCGGGGCAGAAATTGGATCTTGCCGCATTGGGAAGTCCCCCGATCGCGTCACGCGGCGATGCCGACGCGTGCCGGGCTCGTGCCCCTATCACAGGACTCTGGTCCTCAAATGCTGTTGCGCTTTCGGTGTTCGCTCCATGCACGAGGTTGCCAGGCGCGTTTCGAGTGATTTGGATATGCAAATAGGAGGGAAAGATGATTGAACATGTGTAGTACAAGTATACTGATAAGTGCCTAGGAATAGCTAAGGTGTAATAGTTGTAGGACGATGCAAAGTGAGGTGAAACGATAGCGAAGCTATTACTTTATGTGCGACAGAACAAGGACAAAATATGTACAGTAGGAGGGTGGCAAAGATGGGTAGGACAGACAGAGATAGAGAAGGAGAAAGATGAGGACGGCGAATAGAATACGAGAGGATGAAGAAGGAAACCCGAAAGGAACAGAGTACAGAACCCGATGCGACTAAGTAGTGTGTATGTGCGTAGGTAGGTATGGTGTATGTAAATGTGATATGATATGTGCCCAAAGAAAAAGAGGTGGGATAGATACCGCTCGATGTATACAAGCGCATGGAGTGTAAGAAGAAATGAGGCGAGGCGAGTGTTCACGAGCCCAAAACCGATAGGAGACGAGAACGATGGAGAGAATGAAGACAGCGAAGAAATAAAAGAGAAAGAGAGTCTGAGCGAAAGAAAGAGAGGAGCATAACGAAAGCCAAGCTCGAATCAACAAGCCCAGCGCATAGCGCATAGAGCAAACTAAATGCATACCGCATAAACGCATAGCCAAAGAACCCCGTCTCTATCCCATAATCGCCCCCAGCCCCTTCCCATGACTCTTCCACCCCCCATGGCCCAACCCGCCAAGTCCTACCGTTTCCTGATACCTCGCATCATACCGCGCACCATACCCAAACCCATCCATGGCCGACCCCTGCGGCTGCGGCGCGTGAATATACGGCTGCTGCTGCACCGGCGCCGACGACGGTACCACATGCTGTACCCTGGGCAGAGTCGCCCTCCTCTCAGGCGCGTACCGCGCCGCACCGCCTTGGAGATGGATGGGCGCCAAGGTGGGTGGGGGACTTCCCTCTGCGACACCCCCGTACCGCCCTATCATCCCGTAGCTTGAGTGCGACTGCTGTTGTATAAGCTGTTGCTGCTGCGAGAGACCGAGGTGGGTGGTATTCGTGTTCGTGGACGAGGACGAGGAAGGGACCGTGTTGCTGTTGTTGCTGGTATATGCGCCTGCGATAGAGTCTTCACCGAAGACGGAGTACGTCGGCGTGCCCGGGTGCGACGGAGGCGAAGGCGGGTTCAACGACCCCGCCGAGGAACTCGAGTGGTACCCCCTCGATATATGCGAGCTCATCGTGGGCCTCGCACCCGCAAGCACAGGCGTACTCGCCCGCGTCTGCACGTACGATCCCGAGCCCGAGTTGGTGTACTCGGCTTGGCTCGCGTAGGGGTAGGCGGAGTACGCGTCGTGCTCGTCCTGGTAGGCGTGTTGTGGATGGATGGTGCGGTAGGTGAACTGTTGCTGGTGTTGCTGTTGCTGGTGTTGTGGTTGTTGGTGGTAGGACGCGTTGGGCATCGTGTACGACGGCTCAGGGCTCGCACTGCTCGCGCCGCTCCTCGGCGAGTCGACGACGCCCTCGTACGCGCTGTACGTCGCAGGGAGCGTAGCAGGCGCGAGGGGCGGCGGGCTATCGAACGGCGCTAGCTCTTCCGTGACATACCCAGACACCGAGGTAGACGAGAGAGAGGAGGCAGGGATGCGTGCGGGGGCGAGGGGCGGGGGCGACATGGAGGACGAGGATGAGGACGACATAGGGGCGGAGGAGGAGATGGCAGTGGTGGAGATGGTGGAGACGGGAGGCGTGCTGTGGGCTGTGGTGTTCGAGGAGCTGCTGCTGGAGGTTGTGGATACGGCGCGGCGGCGGGTGGAGGGGCCGGAGCGCGAGCGGCCTGAAGAGCGGCGCGAGCCTGGGGAAAGGTGAATGCGGTAACTAATAGATAATCAGTTCATCTCTACGAAAATAGAAAGATAGAAATAGATAGGGAGGGGAGAGAGACGTACTGCTGTTGAAGGTTATCCTGCCTCGAACACCGCGTTTCACATCCAGGGAACGGGCACTTATGGTTCCGCTCCCCAGTATGCACGCGTGAGTGCCGCGCAAGGTGTCCGCTCGTCGTGAACGCCCGCTCGCAGACAGGGCAGACGTGCTTCTTCTTCCCGTTGATCATGACAGGATTTTGGATAGGCGACGACGACGCGGCCGACGACGATGACGACGCGTAGGGGTACGACGCCGAACCTGCAGCGGTACCGGTGGACCTGGAGGACTCGGCTCTGGGCATATTGAAAGATGACGACGACGACAGACGGCGGCGGCTGAGGGAGCAGTGGCGTGCGGTGTCGACAGTTACTGAGTAGCGGTCGGCAGCGGCGAACGATGAGGTCAGAACTAAGCTGGACTTCGAATGGAGAAGAGGGTAGACCAGCTGAGGATGCGGGGCAAGTTGAGTACGAGAGAGCTAACGAGAATCTTGAGTGGTTAAGTAACGAAGGGTGGCTTGCAAGTGGGCTGCTGCTTTCATCAGAGGACCCTGGTTATAATGTACCACACTCCAAACGCGGCGACATACAGCTGCAGGTCAGTACAATCATCAAGATTCCCGATGATATGTATGCGTATGCACTTAACACCATTTAGGGGTTCTCCCGACTAGCGCAAACGGTAACATATGTACGTAACGTAGACCCATGCGCGATCAGTTGGTGTGATTGGGCAGAAGTTTCGACTGGCATCATTGGACCCGGAGTGATTCCGTCCAAATTCCGTCCATGTCAAGTCTCTTGCAGATCTGGATCGAAGTGAGAACTAACCGTGGCCATGATCCTGGGCCGGGTTCTGCACGGAGGCGACACAAATAAGACAGAATTTTGATGTGATTTTATTTCTCTCTTTCAATTGAATCGGCCTACCTGCATTGAGCTGGGTCGGCACACGTGGCATGGGCTGTGTTAAGCGCCCTCCAGCAACTCACTTGCAGTCGACCTACATTGAATCGTCTCCCACCCATACATATCCTTGCGACCATCACCCCACCCCCTTCATTCTAATCCAACACTGAGAACCTTCGCGCGTGGCTCAAGGCAAGAGGGGGGAGCCCGCAATGTGCTGTGCTCCAGCGGCACCCCCTCACCGTACCCTTGGGCCGATCTGCTCCCACCCCAGGCACGAGCGGGGCTCTTACACGTAAAACACAAAATAATTGATCAAAAATATTCTAGCCTACACGCTGCCTAACTCTGCTTGAACAGGCTTGAACCCCATTCGGAGGGCACGCGCCAACCGGACAAGACCCCGATCAAAATGCCCTTTCAATCTCGTTCCCAGACACTTTGCCCTGCACTCACAGAAGGCAGGGGACTTTGCCTCAGAGAAGACACCTTCGATCTTCCTCCGTGTACATCTCCCTCTTCATAGTATCGTGTACATATCTAAGCGACTACATTGCGCGGAAAGATGAGATGAAAAGACGTATGGGATGAAACTCCTATACGCTTCTCGAGGCTCCTCCTCAGTTCAAAGTTATACATACTTTCCTCCTACGTGCCTTCTGATGAGCTCTACATACTCAATCTGACAGTGATGGGATAAGCATGCAAAGGTGAAAGGACACCAGAAATTTTAGGTGGTGTCGCGGACCTGTCCTGGTCAGTGGTGGTGTTTGTCCCCTTGAAAACCACGCTAGGACGGGTATGGAAACTTTTGGGCCTGTGGTTTCGAAACGTGATGAATGAAAGCATCATTTGGTGTGGTGGTGGCTTCGCGGGACCGACAACGCGCGCGCGCCCTCTGAGATTCCCATCATGTGCTCAGAGCCCGAGCGACATGGTTCCGCCGGAATCGCAGTTTGCAAGGACCACAAAAAGACCACAACGTGGAGTGGCTGACATCAAGAATCAGGAACCACTAGCGCCCAATTATGCATGGTTATGCCCATAATAATACATATCGCTCGACAAAGACGGGCTTTGCATGTCGGAGAACTCCCTTTGGGCGCGACCCGACTGCTTGTGGCAAGTCTAGCGTTCTCAGAGGAGGCGCACAGTTGGCGCAGAGCGCGTGGAACTTGGGCTCATTTAACTGGGTCCCGTCGAAGTTTGGTCGAAGTGCTTCGAAGTGCCGCTTGAATTGAGGTCGGAGGCAAACCATGTAGATCTATCAGGAGACCATATGACGCTCCCGGATAACTCTAAGCGATGAGCGCTTATGTACTCTAGACCATTTAAAGGGGAATCCTATGGCCCTGGGATCGTGATCTTCTCTTCTCTGTACAGAAGAGAAATACTACTTAGTTGCATGGTACGTTTGAGAGTCACGACTGCAGCAATCTGCTTGAGCGGGTCGGAGTTGTCATCGCGTGCCGCCAGGTACTCCCTATCCCACACAGTCTCATAAGTTGTGATGAATCCGACATATCTGATTCAGTTGGACTCCACAATATTGCCACAATCTATACCCCGTCATCCCGCTCTATGATCCTCCCACTGTCCTCCCATCAGCGCGCCTTTCCACTCGTCGCGAAGGCGACTTGATCGCTTCCTACCAATACGAGCTCGTTTCCACTATTTCCGTGGTACTTCCAGCATTCAACGACACGTTAGAGATTGTTGATCATCAAAGGCTCTTGTACATTATCCGAAGAACCAATGAGTCGTACAATGTTCATGTATTCCTATGCTGCATGCGAGAGGAAGGTACGACGGGGATTGACCTCCACGCTATGTAGAACCCTGAAGTTTTGGAAGTAACATTGAGATCAGTTGAAATGACGTCCTCTCACGAGCCAATATGGTTAAGGCTCCTGACCAGGACTCCTTACTGCGTCCGGCTGCCTAACTTCTAACTGCATGTACATATACATACCGTCATCTCCGGTGAATATGTATTCTCGGACAGGACAAGCTTACTTATAAGTAGTCACTTCTGATCGAACGTGACGTCTATGTACGGAAAGATTCCTGCATCTCTGCTTCAAATGTAGCAACGAGGCGTATCTGCCTTCGAAAGTTTTGGGGACCAGAAGGCGTTCTTATAGTCTAATGAGGCATTTTGGGGTACCTATTCCCTACTCCGATGGCAATACGGTACCTTACGATAATGGTAGCGCCCCAATACTCGGTGGAGCACCGAAGGCTCAAGGGAATGCTGTGACGCACTTTATCCAGTCCTGTATGCCTCAAGGCACTTTCTATACAATCTTATCTCTTGTGACTCCGAGCCATAAGTCAACTTTTACGGTAGAACACAAGCGATGTCTATATGGATATCAGCGTAATTCGGGGCTTCTCGGTAGGCCTAGAGCAAAAGAAGTATTGCGAATGGCGACGGTGAACAACATTTGAATATCGAATATAGCTATGATATGCAAGTCGAATCGTAGCAACTGTATTCAATTCGAACGCCATCACAGATGGAGGGTGCCCAGGTGAAGAGAAGCTGGAACGGGAATGGTTCTCTGAGCTCTCCTTCTGATATGTTTCCATCCATCCTCACTGCGTTGAACTTACATAGCGAAAATGGATCTACCCCATATATGCGGGGCACGGCACGAGCACCGGTGACCTCAGTCTCTTTGCATCTTCCAGGTCCGACAGTCCGAACCGCGCCCAATCGCCGTCCTATACCTACCATATCGACCTCCCGCCCAAATCGCGCCAAAACTGGAGAGCAGATATCTCGCTCGCCGTGCTTTTCCAACGTGCATATCGCGTTCGAGTGTACTTGCGATTTGGTGCATAAGCGCTCGTCAGGTCTGATCACCGGAGTGTACGTGGGGACAGGGTCCTCTTCCAAGGGTCCTTCCGTTAGGGGCCGGACTGGTGGCTGTGTGATGGGGGAAGAGAGTGTGCTGCGGGCGAGGCAATGGCATAATGATAATGTCGGCCGATAAGGACCGCATGCTAAATGACATACTAGTTGAAGAGAACGTACGAACGTACCAGCTCTGGTTTTCGTGTATCTCAGCTGGAAAGCTCAAAGGTATTCTGCACCAGAATGACGCTGAACCATCCTCGCGTGTCCGCGAAAAGCTTATACGTATACTGTGTATGCATACACGGCATACTGAATCCTCGATGCCAGTCATGAGTCGCTGGCACATGTACCGAGATCGACAATACCGGAGGTGCACAGGAATTCGCTGCACTCTCACCATGTTTTCCCAGTAAAGTGACATTCCAATCAATCGAGCCTTCGAACAAAGGAGTGCGGTTATCGAAGCAGTACGCCATCGGGTTGCAGAGAGCAGTATGTACACAGACTACATCGTTCGGCGTCATTGATGATCCCAAGTGAGCTTCTCAAACATTTTCTGAACCTTGGCCTTTCCCGCATATGCTGTCGGTGGGACAGTGAGAACCGGCGCTCGAATAGACGCCCGGGGGTTTCCCGCGGAAGAACGTTGATTTTTACCCGTCATAGGATGGGTAAGGTGGATGCTTCTGGGTGTAATCTGGTGGACACATCTGGTCTTTGTGGTTTTCATCGGTAAAACGTGCCCGTACAGCACCAACTATTGAGGTAAAATCAATTTATTGTCTTTTGCCCATGGCACACATCAATCCCACGGGATTCGCTATTTGGGGAGACTGACAGCGCAATGCGCTCTATGCTCCCTGGACCCCGGAGTGGCATCGAAGCCTCTGGTTTCAGTTTTTTTTGCTTGTCCAGACACGCAATCCGCTCAGATATGGAAGCTAGCCAAAGCACGACGCTTTGTCCACTGATCATGAATACCAGAATGTGAATTCCCCTCATCATCCTGTTATTGAGCATGGAACCACAAAGAGATTAGTACTGAAATGCCCTCCTCTTCTCAAACTCTCCCAAGAATATCAAAGCTGCAGCGACCACGCATGGTTAAGGGCTATAACATCTCGATGGGAGCCAGACTCAATGTGCTTTGTCCACGAACAATAGCGTCAAGAGGGAAGAGGTGAATCACGTGTCCGTGCTACAAAGCCCAGTGCTTGCGCGCCCGCTGTTGCACAAAGCACAAGAGGGTTACCGGAGTGACGCTTTGCCAATTTTCGGATAGCAGTATATATAGAAACGCGTGGTTTCCAACATACACCAGAGATTTCCGCTTCCCCAACACTACTACAAGTAGTCTCCTCTCCCTTCCACACCAAGAAAGTCATCCTTCGCATAAACACCATGTCCAACATCGAGATGGGCTGCAGCATCTTCTACGATGACGATGTATTTGAGGACCCACCCACCGCCTCGTGCGAGTGCCCCGAGTGTTCATTGGCTCCCGGACCATCCTACCTCCCTCCACCCTTCGACCACCCATATATGGACCAAAGCTCACAAAACCATACCCCGGGCCTCCTTTCTCTCACGCGAATTGATGAGACCCTGTTAGAGGGCACCACGCTCCTCGATCAGCAGTATGCAGTAGCCGTAAAAGATTGGCCCTGCTCTCCCGCCCCGCTCCCCACACAGTCGCAACCATCCTCTCAAAAACCCCGCCCGCCCGCTTTCAAAGAGGTTCTCAGTTCCTCGCCTTTCTCTTCCGGTCCTGAAAATGTCTGTAAGAGAAGGATCGGCCGGCCATCCCTCAGCCCCGCGGCTCTCGCCAATCGCAGACAACGCTTCATGGCCGAGCCTTATGCGGTGCTTATTGGGGACACAGATCCAGGAGCGGATAAAAAAGCGTTCAAGGTGCGATGCATCTTGTGCGACTCGGTGAAGGGAACCCCGTACTGGGATTGGACGCCCTGGCAGAAGCACTGCGAATCGCTTAAGCATATCCAAGCGGACCAAGCTGTTAAAGCGCAGACGCGTTTTTTCAAAAACGGCGCGCGCTAAGGGAATGTAATGCGGGGTCTTCAGGTTGATTTTACTTTTCTTGACTCTTTCATGCATCTACGGTATTTGGTTTAGCCCAATGGACTTACGGTGTAGAAGTGAGTTTCTCCAGTTTGAGTATTAGCGCTGAGCGCTTCAGCCGATTTTGAATTAATTATTACGTTCGCGTTGAATATTGAATATACATACCTTACTATCGTTCACCGGCAGATGCAAGACACCACTGAATGCAAGAATTTCGACTTTGGTATCTTCCGGTGCTCCGGCGGCTTCAATACTTCACAAACACCTTCAATAGCTTCAGGTAACCCTCCATTTGCCTTTTTCTTGAGGGAAAACGGTGCAGAACGAGGAGATGGTTTTCGGGCTCTTGTCACGCTCTTGTCACGCTTGCATTTGAGTTTGGCGGACCACAGAATGCAAGTTTGATGAAATTACCTTTTTTGAGGAGTGACCCAAGCGTGACATTGCATTCAGCGGTGTCTTGCATGTTCCGGTGAACGATAGTAGTCAATCTATGAGCAAAGAAATAATTACACACGCCGTAGAGAAGGAAACACTATCGATCGACTGAGGAGCGATGTTTGGGCCGTTTTGTAGGATTTCGGGTGGGGAACCAACTCCAACCGGAGGCGTCCACTACCTAAAGTTCCAGCTCGCCGGCCTCCTTACACTCAGATCATCGCTTTGCTTTGAGATCTCGGAGGCAACGACACAGACTGAGGACCGTGACAGGGGAAGCGGAGTTGTAAATCAAATATATATTGAGATATAGGTTCCCACCGCTATTTCCACGAAAATTTTGATCACCCAAGAATTTGGGGAACGATCTGCACAATGAAAGGGACTGCTTTGGTTTAACAACTCAGACTGTACATGTCATCTGTACTATGTCGCCCGAGTATAACGAAAATGGGCACCGCGCAGGCCCCGTTCGACGTCTGAAGGTGAACGCGAGACACAACAGTCGGCTCGCCTGGCAATCCGATTCTTTGCCTGGGGCAGCCTTCCCTGATTCGGCGTTGACAACGAGGCTTTGGGCATGGTGGAGTGTTGCGGGTGTATTTGGGCCTTGAATGAGCTGGAGGATTTGAACATGACCTCGCCTTCTTTTACACAGGAGATTCAGCTGAAATGATGCTTCCTCCTCGATAAGTTACTGTTGGCTCCATAAACAGCGGTGGTTTGCCTGTGAAGCTTCGAGGTTGAAGCATTATCCCAGCTGATTCTTGTGTCGGAATTTCCCTCGGCGTTGACTACACTGGTATATTTAATTGGCTGATGGAAGGATAGAGGGATATGGGCGTAGTGAACTCACTAATCTTCCAGAACAGCTGACGGCGTTGGGACGGCGTTGTGAACGACTGTATCGGCGCTGCCGAGCGTTGTATTCAGATGGCGTAGACAAACAACAGCGGATTGATTGGACTCCCACGTTTGACTGGACTACTAGTATCTATATCAACTCCCTCAATCTCCTCCTCTGCGTCCTCGCTGTTGGGCTCCAGCGCGTTGGTTTCCACCGAGTCTGACGAAGCGTCCGAGGTACGTGCTTCGAGTTTATTCTGGTGTTCATCCTCTGATAGGTTGTGGTGAATAGGCAGCGCCTTGTTGAGCTGGTCAAAGTAGTCGAAAAGCTCAGGACCATCGGCTTCATCTAGTCCGGTAAGAATGGCCTGTACGACCGTCGGCGAGATCGATGACATGCGCGATGCAGCGGATATGTTTGTCGGGCTGGTAGGGAATACTTACCATAGAGGCTGAGGAGATAGCGGGCCGCGCGTGATTAGCACGTTGTTGGCGGATGCTCGTCAGGCTGATGAAGTGAGGGCAGGCAAGGTAAGTGTGCTGTTTTGACCCATCGAGACCTTAACTCATCTTATGCAGGCAGTCGCGCACCCTGAAGTAATGCACGACTACCGTGAATACCCTCGTGCTCCCCTTCACCCAACGGCTTGAAGTCAACAACACGCTCAATCAGCTGCTTGCTAGTCATCAACGATGCACCCGATGAACATCACGTACCTTGCATTTGACATTTTTCTCGTGACGAGTTAAAAGTCAAATGCAAGATATTCGATATTCATCGTGTACGGCTCGAAAATGTCTCCTACCTTTCCACTGGACCTTTCGGTTGACGTGTTTGAACCAGTTGGCAACTGGTTCAAACACGTCAACCGAAAGTTCCACCAGGATCGTGAGGAATTGTTCAGAGAGCATCATTACGTATTAAGACACCCGAGGTAGGTTCCCACACGACTTATATCTCCCTTCTTCATTGCGTACTTTTACCTCGTTATACAGATGAGCGACTCTTCGCGACCAAAGATGTGACGAAGAAGCTCCCCGGGGCCCTCACTGGCAAAGCCGAAATCAAGTCTTGGATCGAGAAGATGAAGACCTTCCCCGCGTCCATCCCAGCCTCTGCCACAGTTCGATGCCAATGCACCTCCGCCCCCGGCGAGTGTGACCCCGCGATGGTAGGCGCACAACGCCAAGGTGACCTTCGTCTTGTGCGCCTACCAACGCGGGGTTGAACCTAGCGCGGGCCGCCGTCCCTCGCGTTCTATGTATCCTTCGCATTTGACCCTTTCAACATTTCTATATCTCTTCCTTCTATTCTATTCCAGTTTCATTGTTGTACTATACAGTTACATTCGTATAAAATTGGAACCTCGTCCTTTGTCGCTCGACAACGCATTCGTTACTAGAAGATCATCTCTACACAAATATATCCAGTTCAGCAAAGAAATACCCATGTAACATGTTTGAGAAACGGCGGACGCGTCAGACACTAGACCTATAGCATAAGTGCGTCGCGGAGAGGCCGTCTGGGCGCGAAGGGTACGGGGATAAGCTGCGACAGTGGAGTGAGGCTGAGAAGAGAGTCAGAGTCGGGAAAGACGCTGGCCGATCGTATAGGGGGGAGCCGCAATGAGTATGAGTTATACCAGTGGATAGTGATACCAAAGCGATCGATCCTACAGCGAGCCTGGTACGTATGAGCTATTGATATTGCCCTGTAATATGTATTGGCAACGAGCTGACCTTCCAGGTCCATGCCCGACAAGTGAGACTCTCGAACGTAATAGACGAACTTATCGTATATCATCCACTTTATCGCGGCTGAAAATGATGAATCTTCACGGCAGCGTACGCGTATGACGTGGAGCGTATGGTGAAGGCGATCGAGCGCGGGGGAGGGGGAGGTGAGAGTGAGGAGGGAGACGGGGTCGAGGATGGAGGATGATATATTACAAGTTATGGATACTTTACATAGTTGCACTAGGGACCTCGGCTGCTTCGGCTCTCGGTAGGCAGACCTCCAGCGACTAGGTCGTAAGGAGATATCGCTACCGATCCCGTTCAGTTACCAGCCTGGCTGAGTTCGAGTCCCGCTCGTTAGCCGTCCTGGGGGTAGCTGTCAGTAATTGGCGTAGTTACCTTAGAAGAATCACACACACACACACCACTACCAAGTATTTTGTTGCGGAGTGGGACTACATCAGTGGGGCGGTCGGACGTACTGAACGGATCTCCCGACGCGCTCGCTACTCTAGGCAGACCCTGGTGCATATGCCACGCTGAATCAAGCATGACGGACGAAGAAAGCAGGTCCACGAAGCTAGAGGCTAGGTGAGAAGATGAAGGGGAGGATAAGTACTGACGCACGATACCATGCGATGGCACGCTCAGGGCCAACCCATCATTCTCCTTATCAAAGCACCCAGGTATCGTCCACCCAACCCCAGGCGAATCTGTGCCTCGGCCCTCGAACCTATCCCCGTGTCAATGGCAGTTCCAAGGTGATTGAAAGAGCTACAACCATCTCACACTAGGCAGGTGCGACACGCAAAACTAAGGGTGAAAGATGATCAGAGGCAGGATGTGGATAGTAGCAGAAGGAACGGCGCGTATTATAGAAGACTGACCTCCATTCGATGCAGGGCTCGACCACGCTCCAACTCATCGTAGCCGCTCGATAGCTCAAGCCCAAGACCCAAATTCGTCATATCCCGAAATTGATAACCGTTGGACCCAGTCTAGATAGCGATATCTCAAACTCGATATCCGGAACTCCCGGACTGCCAAAACTCGATAGCCCAAGCACGTCCACAGGCCATGAAAGCCTTGGATATCCTCTAGCCCGTTGAGCATATCGTGTGTCTGAGCATTACAGTCATAGGGGCGCACCAAGGCCAAAACTCGAGAACCCAGACACAAAACTCCCTGCAAGAAGATTCGGGATGCCCAGGTATGAGAGCAGCGCTGGAAAGGCATTCAGGTTGTTGGTGGGTACGAGCGGGCGAGATCTAGCCGAGAGCTGGGTCTCGAGCGCGGAGGGGTGATGATTCCAGTCTGCTTTCACATTTCGTGGGGAGGAAGTCATAATCGTGGGGCCATTACAAGTTACGCACCGAACACGAGGTCTCAAGGCCAAAACTCGACAACCCAACTCGATAACCTAGACCCGAAACTCGATAACCAGGAAGGCGGTCTCCGTAGGGGAGGACAAGGGGAGGTGCACCGTCTGTTGGCGTTGCAACTCGGCATCGAAGCTGATGTATAAGCGTGAGGGACGACCATGGATAAATTCCCCCTTGTGCTGCTCGAACGCACCGCACACACTCCCTGCAGAAAGATTCGGGATGTACAGGGATGAGAGTAGCTCTGGAAAGGCATTCAAGTTGGTGGTGGGTCTGAGCAGGCGAGATCTGGGTATCGAGTCGAGCGGGGAGGGGTGATGATTCCAGTCCGTTTTCATATTTCGCGCGGCCATTACAAGTTACAACGCTTCAGCAGCAGATATGTACAGCACTACGAGAAGTATAAGTCAAAATTGTAGAGATAGAACAGACTAGGCCGCACCGTTATTCCCTCTGATAAACGCGTCCCCATATCTGTTCACGACCACCCCATTCACATGCTCCTCCGTCTGCTCCATCGCAATGTTCATGTACCCATCCAGGCACGACAAGATACCTATCTCCACATCAACCAACATACCACAGAAGACAGTAGATCAGACGGACGCACCGCGATAATCGACACCGCTCGTCAGCCGCACGATGACCCGCTTCCCGACGACGCCCTTGAGGAAGTCGGTTGGAGAACCAGTGTGTTGTTGGACCTGGGGGGCGGTGGCGGCGGGAGCCTCGCTGTGTGGTGGTGGGGCGCCGTCCATGGCGATGGTCGTGGATGCGGTTAGAGTTGGGTCCCCGACGCGTTCGTTGTCCCTCACTCCAGGGGCTGTGCAAGTGGGTAGATTAGATTAGATTTTGCGTGGGAGAGTCGTCTGTTCGCTTCAAGTCAACCTCCTCTTCGTCTCCAATTCGTCTCCTCAGCTTCCTGAGAGGGTGTCGCTTCGGTATCTGAAATGGGAACGGGATGCAAGGGCGCTATGGTGAGGTGGTAACGTTCGAATGGAACTGTATACATATTGTACAAAACAATAAGGACCCATAAATGAAGTCGACGTGAAGTAATCCTGGTTCGATGTTAAAGAGGGCTCAACATTACTGGCCAGCTGAAAACATACAAAGCAACGCTGGGATAGAGCAGGAGAAAAGAGACAAAGAATTGTATGGCTATAGAAGCGGGTTTAAAATAATCAAATACGAAGAATGCACAGAGCGCGAGATACATTGGTAGCGCGGCCGGCGCTAGGTTCAACCCCACGATGGTAAGTGCACAAGACTAGAGTGCACTCGGTACCCTTGACGCAGAGCGAAAGCGGGCCGTGCTCACACCCTCCGGGGCGGAGGCGCACTTGCACTCAACACCGAGGGGAGGGAGTGCACTGCGGCAGAGGCTGGGATGAACGCTGGGGAAGGTATTCATCTCCTTAATCCAAGACTTGACGGCTTTGCCAGTGAGGGCAGGTTCCGTCTCCCCGGAGACCTTCTTCGTCACATATTTAGTCGCGAAGAAGTCGCTCATCTGTACATCAAGGTAATGAGTACGCAATAAATAACTTGTGGATATATGAGCCCTGTAGGAACGTACCTCGGGTGTCTCGGTACGAAGCGACGCTCTGGGGACATTCGCCTTCTTGGCCCACTTCTCCTCACGATCCTGGTGGACCTTCCGCTTAACGTGTTTAAACCAGTTCGTAAGGTAATAGACATTCTCGAGCTTTATGTCTTGAAGATTGCATGTCTTGCATCTGACATTCCCTTCGTCGACGAGCTCGCAGCGGGGGTCCTGCTCAAGGACCCATTTCCTGAAGGCAGCGTGATCGATGCTGACTTCCGCGGCGCCGGTCTTCTTGGCCTTCTGGGGAGTAGGGTTGGTATTCTCCTGAACTTTGAGTTATAACAACGCCGATAAAATGGATATAAAATTCACAGCTGACCGACCTTCTCTGCCTTGCTAGCCGCAGCTGTGAGCAACTTCGACTCGCGCTCCGCCTTGCTCAAGCCCACTTTCTTCGAAGCGGTAGCGGCCTGCATTCATCAGTTAGCTGTTAGAAAAAGCTATGAGCAGACCTAAACATGGACTCACCTTTGCGGACTTCTTCTTGGTAGAGAGCCCCATCTTTGACGCGAGTACACTGGCGATGCCAATGGAAGTTGGGAAAAGAAAGAAAGGGTTTTGTCAAAGCCTGAAGAAAGGTCGGTCTTATAGGTCCCCGGAGTTTGAAAGTAGCAGTTGGATTCTGGTGGGAGCCGAGGCAGCCGACGCCTCGTGGTCGGGTTTGGACCAGTGGCATGATCGCGGTTGCCCCGCCCGTACAAGTTTGACTCGGTTCAACGCGTTTCTAGGGTTCTTATTTACTGCCTCGTGGCCTTCTACAGAGAAAGGGAGTTCGGTTTGAAGAGACCATCTCGTCGCACCACAGCCGTCCTGGGAGAGGTAGGGCGGAATGAACCACAATCACTTTGCGCAGACGTCATCTTGGCGGGCGCTTATCGGGTTCCCACGCTCATGGACAGGACCGCAGACTCTCCCCCCGCCCCTAACCCACCACACGTTTCGGAAGCTCATCCATTTAAGCTGTTGGCACACTAAGTACTCTTGGGATGCCCCGGGGTAGCAATGCCGAATCATATGATAGAACTCCCGCAACAAACGAACCAAAGCGACGGCGGGCAACCGACCGATGTCGTCATAGCTCAAAGCGAGTATCGACAGCTGAGGCACCCTCTCCAAAAAGACTCCCAAGGTTCGTGAATTCCAGTCTTACTTCCTGTCGGAGTGGGTATTGACTACGACCATTCACCTTTAGATGTCTGACCTTTCCCCGAAAGTGACCATTGCGACCACCGAGGCCAAGGAAAACTCATCTGATTAGTTGGCTGGCGCTGAGGTTCCTAGAGTCGGGGAGGAGACCATCGCCGAGAAAGATAATGTGGGTGTGCTTAAAGTCACAGAAGAGATCGCCCCCGCGGCAGTGCCGATGGAGGCCCGTAAAGAGGCGGAAGAGCCCATAGGTCGCCGCCCAGGCGGTCGAAGGGTTCAGACGACGAGGAAAGCGATAAGTTATAACTGTTTCGGATTACAATACCTCCCTCGTCATGGAGAAACCACTCCCATTTATATCGGCTATATGGAATGCCAGTGTACCTCTGTAGATGGGGATGCGAACACCGCCCGGTCTCGCTCTGTGCCGAGAGGCCTGATTGCACTTTGGTTGTGTGCAGCCTTCACCTTAACGCGGCTTACCTTTATATTAGTTCGTTTTTGACTACCTGTCTATCTCTCATATCTCCTGGCTATCCGATACTCTATGGTTAGGTTGACCCGCCCATGGTTTACTTTCCCACTGGCACTTCCCTCTATACCGGATGCAATCCAGCGCCATGCACGAAAAACGTGGCTTCGAAGACAGCCACACCACTCTCCACTGCAGAAAGCGTCGTAGTTCACAGCAGAAGTCGTGTTGGGAGGCAGACACTGCGGGTGGGCGCTTCTTATGTCCAAATCGGGCGACCCGCCGCAGCGCCTTGTGTTTCCCGAGTCAGAAACATGCGCATTATTATGTAACGTGCCGAGCTAAGTAAGGGCAAAGAAAAATCTCCCGACCTTCGTATTCGGAGAACCCATTAGTCCGTTCTGCATGAAACTGGCAATCCTTCGCAGAGACTCCAAATCTGTGTACCAGTGAGTCGAACCTTGGAAGACGGCGCACTAGGGGTCCAATATAGCGAGTCAATTATTTCTTACAGTGGGTCCAACACTTGCATTTTGATACATGTGTGCGCAATTCGCTTTCAATAACCTCCCTTTTTCGTCCATTCGTCGCTACCCAAATGCGTATGCTGCGCTTGCCACGAGGCTCGCGCCCATCACGACGAAAGTGCTCAAAAACGTGCACCGCCCATAGTGGCGACCTTCTCCAAGGAGGGAGAGCGCGAAGTAGTCACCAATAAGCGCTTGTGCATGGTAGCCTATAAAAGAAGCTGGGGGTCAAATCTAAATTCTCCAGTTCAACCACATCCCAGTCCTATTCCGGTATCCATCCAACTAGTATTGTCCACTCCACACTAGACACGACCAGTATTCCCTCAAGCCTCAACCTACTACAATGCCGAAAGCATCCTCATCTACGGCGAAGCAGAGCAAGCCCAGAGGGCCATACCGAAGGACATATCAAGAGCGGATCGAGTATCTCAATAGCTTCGAGGATTGCGAGGTGGAGGACGAAAACACGGTCTGGTGCCGCCGATGCCGTATCCATCTAGCACTGGACACTCGTCAAAAGGCTCATTCGGCGAAAACGGGAGGCTACTACACCTTCAACTGGGAAAAACATCTGAGGACCCATACCACCCTTAACCCCAGGCAGCGTAAGAGAGAAAGGGTCAGTATTCTACACTGCGAGTAAAACTTTAGATCTAACGAGCCACAAGGTATCGGCAGAGCAGCGTCTGCGGGACAAGATGGCTGCTGGTGGTTCGAGGTCAAAGGCTACCCCAGCGCCTGGGTCTCCACGCGCAGACATGGACGCCACAGATGTCATCAAGCACAAGGGAAAAGGCCGTGCGTCTTCCGCCTCCCTCGACGACGATGAGCTGGTATGTGGATCTTGCTGAAGCTGAATGTGTCAACATAACTTATAAGCCCTAATGTGACCATCAGGTGTCTGCCGGTGATGTCCCTGTTCAGATTCTTCAGAAAGCGTCGAGGTCCTCTTCCCGGGCCGTATCAGACGACTCGGAGGACAGGCGAGATATACAAGAGATACAAGACTTTATCGACGACGGAACCAGCACCACTCGTCAAGCATCTGAGGATCCACTCCCAACGGTCGTTGAAAGCAACCGTGGCCAGATTGGGCCCGTTGCTGCTTCGTCGTCCACCTCGAACCTCCCCCCACGGTTCAGCTTCGCTTCTAGGAACAGGCACACTCTTTCCTTTACACAGGAGTATGCTTGCGCCGAGGTGAGGACTCTCGTATTTGGAGTATTACACACAGGCTAAACTCGATTCTTTCCTTTGTAGACTTTGATGGAGCTGCGTCAAGGCCTAACTCGAGGAGTCTGACGTTCCTCAGCCCTTACCCATTCATCTGGCTCGTTTAAGCTGCTTTCCGGTTCTTAGCACCCGTTCCTTTTGTTAAACGGACTATATTTCTATCAACCTCTCCACTGCATTTCGGATAACATCTGCAACATTCATCACAACCAAATCACAACGCACATTGGACTAGTCTCTCTACCACGGACTATGAACTATACTACTAGCACTCCAAACTTATGTCCTACGTCTTGTATATAATACATGAATCCCGGTCTAATTCCAGTCTCAAACATATTGTTCGGAACGAAATCGTCCCCTAGTTCTTGGGACCGAACCGGTTTGCAGCCAACTCCCACCTGCACGATACAACGCTGTCCACAGTCAAGCACAATAAAGGTCGCGCCTCCATTACATTCCAGGCACCGCCCACTGAAGGATAATCGGAATAACGTCACCTCCGCCTCCGAACTCCCAACGCTGTCAAAACACCGACACGGGCGCTTAATCCTTCGCCTCGTGCCTCCTCGTACCCGCCACAGCATCAAAAAAAGGGTATATGTCCCGACTGTGCGCGCAGCACGTCGCCGAGGGCGTTACGATAGACTACATTGGGCCATGCTGCGCACCACTCTCAATCGACAGAACACATTTTCGACGGATAAAAGCCAACCAAAACAGAATCTCTAATGGTACATACACACACACTCCAACAGTCCTGTACAACCAAGAAAGCCGAGTGACGAGTCCAGAGAAAGACAAGATACTCAAATCCATTCCCTCCAACCTCTACTGACAAATCACCACCCTCCCTTCTGCACAAAAGTCGCCCACCTCACCGCAACAAGGCCTCCAAACGCGGTGACCAGCCCAACCGCAGCCCACTTCCCGTACCCTCCGAGTCCTCCAACCTTCAGCCCAGAGCTCAGTCCAGAACTCGCGATCGCGACAGGTGGCGCAGGGCTCGCATGTTCGGGCGTATAGAGCACAGGAATGGGGGGGACGAAAGAGGAGCCGCGGTACGAGTAGAGCATCACGGCAACGATGAACCCGATGATGGAGTACGCGAGGAAGACGAGAGGGAGCGACATGATGATGGCGCGCTTCTGTGAGGAAAGATGATAGCGTTAGTCGGTGTCAAGTTGGTGTCAGAATAAGATAGCACAAAAAGGGATGCGGAAAGACAATATGCGTCTCCCCGGGGTCGAACCCTCGTAGGAGGGTTGCAGGTATCAAAGCAACGCATCTGAAGGAGGACTCACAGTAATCCCCACAAATCCGCCAACAGCGCCTAGCCCGACGCCACCCACTTCGCCCTTGTACTTCAAGAACGCCACGACAGTGCTCGCCATCGAGAAGCTCGCAAACAACACCGCACACAGGCCCGCGATGCGCATTGGTGATGTGTCGACCTCGGGCAGCGAAAGGTAGGTAATGGACGCGCTGAGGACAATGGCGGCCTTCGTTCGTCCATAACGTTCAAGGTTTCGGTGGAAGGGACAATAGGGGCGGTTGCGAGTCGAGGCGATGCGTTGGGGGTTGTCGGTCGTTATGATTATCGAAAAGAAAAGAGGAAGGAAACACAACGATTAAGACAACCCCTACGCAAACAAGACTCCCAAAAGACGACGTACCACAAAACACGTAGCAACACCAAGGACAACCAGTCCCCCCAAGCCCACACCCCCAACACGGCCCGCATTCCCACCCACACTCCCCACACGACTCTCCCATTCACCCCTCCCCGCACTCCCCGCGCGCTCGATGAACAAGTACGGAAGCCCAAGACACAGAACGACGACCGCGAGATCGCCCAGGACCTTGCCGAACGGGCTTCGGCGCTGGGTGGGGGTCGACGTGATCCCTAGTGCCGAGGACGACACGTCCGTTGGGAGAGGCTTGGAGGATCGGAAATAGGTCTGGCGCCATATGCAAAGTCGGAGGAGGACGCGAGCGGTGATCCGAGTCTGAATGCCCGTGTCGTCTGGAGAATCTGGAGGGTGGCAACAGCATGGTCAGACGGACTGCAGAAGGCGGAGAATCTGAACCTGGGTCGCACCTCCAAATCCCTTGAGAACGCTCATGATCTCTTGGCACTCCTCGACTTCGAACGGAGGCGGGACCTTGGCCTGGCCAGGGAGAACGCGATCCGTCCACGACCACGTCAAGACCTCCAACGCCTCACTCTTCGCCTTCGCCGGGAGCGCGGTGTGTGCAGGATGAGACGACATGTACGCCCAATACCGATACTCGAGGTCCAATTCTAAACATATGCACACAACTTATATCAGTATCCTCGCCGATGGGTACGAACCACGAGAAGCACGCACGTTCCTCAGGCTCTCCAACCGCCTTCTTCGGCTGGACCTTCCCCTTCCCTTTACCCTCCGGTTGCTGTATCAGAACCGTCCTCGCCAAGTGATCAACAACAGCGAACCCCCACAATTCCTGCTTCGCACCGCGCACTCTCCTCTTCGCCCCTCCTTTCCTCACCCAAATCTCGACTCCAGCCCTCCCCTTACCTCCAGTCGCACCATCCCCCAATTCAAGAGCCGGCAGCGCAAACACAAACTCAGGCGACGCCAAGTACGCTTCCACCCCCTCCAGAGTAGCCTGGTCGCGCAAATTCGCGTCGATCGTGACCCGGCGCGTCGGGTGCACGTAGTAGAACGAGCCGTCGGGGAGGTGGTACTCGAGCCATCCGAGATCGTGCAGCCTACTGCCAGTACCTGCTATGCCGTTCCCATTCCCGCTCCCATTTCCGCTTACATTCCCGTACGAGCCGGTGAAGCGGATTGAGTCGTTACGGGAGTGGGGATTGGGGAGAGGAGCCCATGCCGACGAGGATGCTCCATAGCCCCTCGCACTGCCATTCGACGCGTTGCCGCCTAGGAGAGGTTGCGTCTCACTAAGGTGGAGTAGTCAGTCGCATGTAAAGGTACGACGAAGACACGGTGGATTGAATGAGAATGGAGACGTGGAGCGACAAGAACAAGGAACGAAAGCCATTGCGATCGAATGAGAGGAAGACGTACTCGGTACCAATAGAACCCCCTACATCATACCCCACATTGCTCGCCTCCGGCATTCTATGCAGCGGCCTACGAGTTCGTCAGTCCTGCATACCACGTCATGGGAGAACAAAACGTACTGAGAATCTACGAATGCCTTCTGGGATCCAAACGGCGGGAGGGGCATAAACACCGCACTCGCAGGGTGCTCGTCCCTGTGCGACTCGACAGGCATCACTTGGGTGGTGGTCGTTGCTGGAGCTGGTTGAGGACTAGAGTACGGTATTAGCAAGCACTACAACCAGGAGGAAGACGACGTACTGAGGCATGTGGTGGAATCCGTCCGAGTGGGTAACCTCAATTCTTGGCGCCGGCGCCAAAGTCGTGCTCGGATTGGGAGTACTATCTAGGTAAGGGTTCGCCAGAGCAGGGCTGCAAGCGACGGGATTGTAAGTATATAAAGTATCTGAAAGAAAAGATCAGACGCACTCGGATTTGCCGCCCCAGACATCATGCCCACTGCCCAACCCAGCTTCAACCTCGTACGCAGGGAGCGTCGCCTCCCTCTCCGCCCCATACTGAGCTTCAACATGCTTAGACGCAGGAGCCTGCCCCGTCCCAAAGCCATACCCAGCCATCTCCCGATCCTTGGGCTCTTCTGGGGGAGAGACGATCGCCGCGTGCTCCTCGACAGCAGCAGAGAACACATCCCTATCAGTCTCAGAAGGCGCCCCGCGGTCCCGAGATAACGAGCGCGACTGGCTCGCGATACTCTCGACGACCGGCTCCCCAAAGAACGTACCCCTGTTCGACTCTCCCTCCTCTTCCAGCCCCCTCGTCGAGCGTTCGGGTGTCTCCGGGGGTGGTGTGGCAGGGTTCGCCGCCGCGAGGTTGACCTGGCTGTAACTCGCGTAGGGGTCCTGCACGATCGTGGGCTGGGGCAAGCTATCTGGGTCGTCCGTGAACGCCCCGGGGTTGCCTGCACTCGAGTCGAGCAGCGGAGGGGGGACGTACCCCGTCAAGCTGCTCGGACTCTCAGCATCAACGGGCTCCATCTCACTTCCCTCGCTGGACTCGAGCTTCGACGGGCCCTCCGAGACGTTGGTCGCCTGCTGGGCGAGGGGAGACGGACCGACAGGAGGTGCTGGTTCAGTCTCGCTTGCCTCACGGTTCGGGCTTTCGGCGATGGGGCTTGGGACCATGAGGGCGGAGGTGGCCGGGTTCACAGACAAGAGTCCTTGAGGCGTCGTATCCAGCGCGCTCTGCTTCAGCTTCTTCTTGCTATTACTCCTGGTGAGGCTCGATGCGAGGCTCGCGAAGCTCCTGGTGCTCTTGTTGCTCTTGATGCTAGCGGTGTCAGAGGTGTCTTTGCCTGCGGGGGCAGCGGTGGCACCGTTGGCACCGTCGGGTGGGGTGGTGCTCCCCTCGGTGGGTGCTGGGGTCGTGGAGCGAGAGGGTCCAAGGAGGGTCGACGAGCGTCGGACGGCGCTGCCTACTCGGGACCAACGGCTTGGTTTTGGGCTCGGACTCGACATCGAGGGTGGTTCGTTATAAGCGTGTAAAGATATTTACAGATGGGTAGCTCTGCGTTTGAAGGGGTGAGCCTGGTAGCTGGCTAGGTGGCGTGCGTGCTGCGTAGTCGTGATTGGGGTCGTGGATGAACCTCTAGGGTAGATCGCAGTTCTTAGTCCGTCTATTGTCGTGCGTGGTGCAGATAGCGGTAATCCTTGATTCAAAAGGCGATCGAGGATATCACTGTAGTCGTCGATGGGTGGTAGAGAGGAAGAAGCAGGATGTGTGAACGCCGTTATATCCATCACGACCCGAATTAAACCAGGCGGCAACATCGAGGCGAGCAGCACTGCGGCGTATTGTTCTTTCGCCCCGTTCTCCATTAGCTCCCCGAGAGCATAAAGGGCACGACGGCACGTTCCCGACGTGAATTTTCCTGCCCTAACCGGATCGTCAAACGTTGTCTTCAAACTCCCTCTGCAACAAAGGACGCACCGGGGGCGACTTCCGAGCGGTACAAATCTAATCAATAACACAAGGCTTCCTATGTATTCCTGTATTCCGACTGTCATGAAGCGCGTCAGAAAGGAAATGAAACAAAAGCGAGAGTATAAAGCACTGACATCAGGCCTCATGACCAGCCTCATGGCAACAGCGAGGCACCGAGAAGGGCCTTTCGCTACTCAAGAGTGCTCGATTAACCAGAGTGCTCGATTAGCATCCTTCTCAGTGTCGGATACTAATCTCGGTAGACATCGTCCTCCCGGGCCTAAGCATCGTCGTGGTCGCTCTCTGCTGGTGGTAGGCGCTGAACGCTGCCATCAATGTTGACCAACTTGACCAGATCCGAGTTGCCCGATAAGATTAGATTGGCCTCGGCGCTTATGGTGAGATTAGATCAAGCGATCCATATGGAGCGTAAATACTGTAGGTTGCGACCAGCAGAGCTGGAATGTATAAGTAGTACTAAATGAAGTGTCACATTTCGCAAACTGCGCTAAACTGCATCACGCATATCTACAAAAAGAGAGGCGAAGCGGTAAAGTCCAACTAGTTCCCGCAGGGCACTGCAGCATGAAGTACATAAGTAATCAGTTCAATTTCATACACAAATGCCAAAGATCAAGTCAACTTACCAGGCAACCCCGTAACATCCTCCGCATTTTTACATATATACTCGTCCTTTGCACCCTGGATCCCAGCCCCTTTCACAATAACGTTCTTAAACCTAATATCAGAGCAGTGCTCGGCGCTGCTGCAATCGAATCGGACGACTGACACCCATCCAATAAGCCATCAAATCTCGTCATAGTCGTGAGTTAATAAAGCAGGAGGACGTACTCGTGCTTTCATTCGTCGTGCCCCTGATATTCTCGAACAGCATCTTGCTAAACTTCACCTTACTCGACACCTCCACCTCGTCCACCGGCGCTCCAAAGTTCTGAACGATCTGGAACCCCGTCTGGACGCGGTCGAAGACAAAGTTCCTGAAGATTGCGTTCTCGACGAGGCCTAAACGGTAAAATGTTAGCATATATTGGATGAGAGTGTCGGAACTTTCCGTTTGGGTCATCCACGCTTTTCAACTGAACTGGCGCCAAAATTGGGTAATTTGGGCTCCAATGTTCTGTTTAGAAGCGTGATTTCCCTATTCAACAGCATTTTACGTCTTTTAGACGTACTTCGACATAAAATTCGTTTAAACAGTCGCGCGGAAATCTCCGACAAGATGCATGAAATGAATGTGAAGTGCATACCTGATCCACCGCCTCCGCCGGTGTCAGGTGTGCCGGTAGCGACACCGTCCCAGGCCTTGAAGTATATCCCATGGTTCATGTTCGGCTGTACCTTCGGGTCGAGTCGAAGGATCTTCACGTTCTCAATGAGGACGTTCTTGACGATATCATGCTAGGAAAAATCATCAGCCTTGTATTGACAGGAATCCAACGACTAAAACAAGGAAGGGGAAAGGAAAGGAACTCACTATCCCATTATACTGCCCCAAGCTCCCAAACGCGACCCCAGTCCCCCCTCGGCACACAAAGTCCCTCGCCACAATATTCGTCGAGTTTCCTTTCACAGCGATACAATCATCCCCACAAGTAACGTCCCAATTCCTCAACGTAATCCTATCGCTCCGATACGTATCGATTCCTACCACGAATGATTGTCAACGTCCATCGCATGCATGCAGCCCCATCATTTACAGTCTCCCACACCGGAGTCCGACAAGTGGATCAAAGCACTCACCATCCGTATTCCAAACAACAGTCTGCCCGGCCCACCTCGGATCCGTATTTGTAGCATTAACCACCATCCCATCAAACACAATCCTCTCGCTCTCCGCCACAGTACTAGCCCAGAATGGGGGGAACAAGATACTAAAATCCTTAATGACCGCGTCGCTCGCTTTGTGCACAGTGAACGCAATCGGCCTCCCATCCCCGTCCAGGCGCGGCGTATGTGTAAAGTGGTTATACCATGGCTGCGGCGAAACCGCCCCCACATATAGTCAGTAGATGTACCGCGTAATGAAGACTCGAAGGTGAGCCAAAGCTCAGATGCACACCTGCCCGTTCCCGTGCACCCCTCCCGTCTTGTGCGCGTCAATCACAAAGTTGGATCCAGTAACGACAAACCACGAGGCCTGGCTCTACAACACTCCACGCCAAATCCAGAGCCCATTCAATTAAGCACAGACGAGTTCCGAAAGGTGGTGGCACCGTATCGCATGGTGCACCGGGCGTCAAGGGGTCAGGAGAGTTCCAGCGCCATTATAGTGGAGTCGAATTATAGAATACGCCATATGTGAGCATATGTGTGAGTACTCATTTGGAGAGATAGGATAGATAGATAGAGCAAGGCCCAGACGCACCTGGATGAACACCACGCGGTACGTGTTTTCCGGTTCGAGCCACCACTCGACTTTAGGCTCGAACTACCCACAGCCAGACACAGCATCGATAGATATTTTGGAGCACCATCCATGATGAGAACGAGAGAAAATAATGAGCAATCAAAGCGCAGTCAGTGCGATAGATAGCATGATTAGCGCTATGTAAGTATATGTGCTCCAGTGGGAAAGAGACGACGCACACTTAGAAATCCTTTCAAATCAACGCGACTTGATTGGAGGTCCCATCGCATCTTCCTACATACGGCAGAGACAGGACTTCTATTAGTACGACTCGAACGGGGCTTGGATATGTGCGACCGTGTGCTCCATGTCGTATCGTGTATGTTGAAACTCGTTCGGAAGCACCGGCAATAGGAAATGAAGCATACAACATTGGTTGTAGCCCTAGACGGGGACCGGGCAACTTCATACCCATATCGAGTGGAGATAAGTTGAATAATGGGCGCACATACCGTGTTATGTTATACGAACCCTGGTCGAATACGGTCGTACCGCCATGCCCGCACTTCTGTATCGCCTCTTCGACCTACTCGTACCGGGGTAGGTTGAAGGATGCGGAGTGGGCCGTGTGGATACACGCAAAGGGGAGGGGCGGGGTATGTCAAAGCGTGCGTGTATTACATAGTCATTGTGTGAGGAACGAAATATGTATTCCTGGCTACGCACTTGGTTTGTATCGTCCTTCCCAGCTCCTAGCGGCTTCAATCTACATACTCGTGATGGCTTCCAGCCTGCACTTGCAGGCAGTGGTACACGATCCCCCGCCCGTATCCGTAGAGAGCACCTCGAGATCAGGAAGTGCAGTCGACCCTGCCAAGGTAGCGACAACGCAGACGACGAGGAGAGAGAGGAGAGATGAGAATACTGGTCTGAAGTGCATTATGCAACTCTCAAAGCTTGGCGATTTCAAGGGAAACGGGGAGACAAATCGATTTTGTCTGGAAAATGGCACACAAGAAGCGCGAAGTAGCTTATATGCGCGTTTAATCTCGGATATAAGGCTTTTTGAAGAGGCTTCTTCTGTGTTGTGAGAAGTTATGGGGCTTCTTGAACAGGGAAGCAGCTGGAGCCTGGGAAGGGTGAGGGCGGGCCGTCGGTGTTCACATGACTTTAGTGTCTGGGAGGATAGCGCGTTTATGAGTGTAGCGGGCGTCAATTCAGGCGACTGGTAGTATGGTAGAGCAGTACATATACTCTTTTGATTCCGATCCTCTTATATAACCAACGCTCAATCCACCTGAGTAGTGAATCCAGCCAAGGCCACCAGAGCGTCGGAAGAACGCTCCTTTCGGGAATTCTTCGCTAAGAAGGTGTCTCCAGTGACGAGGAACAATGCAGAACACCCCATTCGCCGCCCGAATGCACCTCACGGTCGCGCGGGGGAGGCAAGGGGTCGCTTCGCCACCCCCACGGACCTTGCACCCTCACCCACACCGCACACACACTCTTCCAACCGATCGGAATGCGGGGTATAGCAGCATTTGTCCAGGCCTGCTACGTATATAGGAACTCTAGCACGGATCTTGAACGAATCCTATAAGAGGCTAACAAGCGCTGTGCTCATGGCTGCTCATGACCGGGCGCTAAATGCATTTGGGAAGGACCTTCGCTGCGTCGCGTGGTGCGCGTCGCGGTCCATCAGGCCCCACCTTGATGGTACCTTCGCCAAGCGCGTGCACGCGTCTGGCTGTATGGAACCATGCGCTCATCAATTGCGCTCAATTGCGTGCACGAAGATCATCGGGCCCCGCTTGGGCGCTAATTTCTGATCCCTTGCGCAAACGCCATTGCCCACCATCCTGCACCTATGAGGTGTCATCGTATGTCCCATGGACGAGCCTGGACGCGCTTGGACGCGTAAGGTATTTTGGACAGGCACGCACCCTAAACTACCCGGAAGATGCACCATGCTGCCGCAAGCGACGCGAGGGCCGATTGCCGCCTTGTCGTCAGACAATCTCAGTAATTTGCGCTGTTTCGAAGCGTTTCGGCCGAAGACTGCGAGATTGGTTGGGGGCGCACGACGGAACCAGAATTTCGCTCGCTGAAAATGCAGAAATCTGTAACTGAAATCGAGTCAAAGCCACAACGACGTGCGGTGCCAAGACTTGCCAAGAACGGCGGCTGAGGGCGGATCGCAGGGTGGCAGTGCTGCTCGGGCAACAACAAGCGTTGAGGCCGACATCAGGTCTCTTTCGTCTTCCTCCGTTCGAAGTTCGTGGCACTTCGTTGTTGTCGTGTGCCCACTTGTGCCCTACAGAAGCTCTCCGGTGTGCCTTTTCATGATGGAAGACGCCATTCTCACATTGACCCCTTCTGAGCGTTTCGAAATCGTTGCATGTGGCTGGTGGGTAAGTAACTGGCATTCGCTCCACATGGTCCCATCGGTAAGTCTCGCTGCATGTGCCGATATGTATTTCCGCCCCCGTACTTGGTCACCCTCGGGCCTCGGGCCTCGTCAGCCCTCCTCCCGTGTTGCGACGATTCCACCTTATCGGGCGCTTAGACACACGCCAAGACCCCGCCAGCCCCAGCGTTGAGCACGTCCCAGGGCGATCCAAGCGGAGTCGTCAAAGCGTCGTCAAAGCCAATGGTGGGGCTCTGGAGATCTCTGGTACGTGATTACCGGTCAGGATAACACGCCGAGTGGTCATGATGTAAATGTCCATAGGGAACGACGGAAGTTGCATATGGTATGTCGGCTCCATCGTCTTCCATCGTGCCCCATGTCCTCCCATGTCCATCCATTCCACCAAAATGGATCTCGCCCAAAAATATCCTTGCACCAGCCCACACGAGGCGCGGCGCGGGGGTAGAGCGCCAAGAGAGTGCGGCCATGTGCAAACTCTACAAACGATCATACTTCTCCAAGTCTTATCTGGCTGTCCCATGCCGGGGACGGGGGAAGGCTATATAACGACGCTTCGCACAACATCCCTTCCTTTCTTCCAGCCACGAGCACGCTCCAGCTTCTCCTCCCCCCACCCCATCGTCTTTCCGCCTAGCGTTCGCCATGGCCGAGAAATTCGACGAGAAGAAAGTCGACCGCGCGCCTTCTCTCGACGACGAGAAGCACGCTATCAGCTCCGACACCGGTATCGACGGCGACTCTGTCATCGAGGGCACCGACGGCGTCACCCACAACGAGCTCAAGACCCTCCGCCTCGTTCGCGACAAGCTTCCCCTCAGCTCCTTCCTGGTCGTCTTCGTCGAGTTCGCTGAACGGTGCGTCGATCTTTCCCAATCCCTTTCACCCCATTGGCTCATTCCGCCCCAGATGGAGTTACTACGGTACCGCCAACTTGTACAACAACTACATTCGTGCTCCCCTCCCTCGTTTCTCGACGACTGGCGCCGTCGCCAAGGCTGACCGCGACTTCGGTGTCGCTGGTGCTCTTGGAAAGGGCCAACCTACCTCCTTCTCCCTTCGCACGGTGAGTCGATGCTCGCCTGATATCTTTGCGAACGAGATTGGTATTGACATCTCGGCCCTTCTAGTTCAACTCCTTCTTCGTATACGTCACGCCTCTGCTCGGCGGTGTCATTGCCGACACCATGTGGGGTCGTTACAAGACCATTTTGGTCTTCTCTCTGGTCTGTCTGTGAGTACTCAAGTCGTTATCGGCGTTTTCGAAACGCTCATGAGTTCGCAATAGCGCTGGTCACGTCATCCTCGTCGGTTCTGCCTCGCCCTCTGCTCTCCAAAACGGAAATGTGTCGCTCGGTCTCCTAGCCCTCTCGATTCTTGTCATCGTAAGTCCATATGGCTCACTCCCATAACGAGCTCTCGTTGACTTTGCGGGGATAGGGTGTCGGTGCTGGATGTATCAAAGCCAACGTTTCTCCCATGGTTGCTGAACAGTATACCGGTCTTATGCACAAGAGTGAGCATCGCTTCATTGACGATACTTCTCCCGTGTTCTAATGCATAACCCCTTTAGAAACCCTCGAGTCTGGAGAGGTCGTTATCGTCTCGCCCGAAGTTACGATTCAGTCGACCTACCTTTGTAAGTCCAATCCCTGATTGTTTCATCTTAACCTTGTGCTCACGTCTACATAGGGTTCTACGCTGCCATTAACTTCGGTTCCACCGGTGCCATTTCGGCGTCTTTCCTGGCGCGTGACCAAGGCTACTGGATCGCCTACCTCATCCCTACCCTCATCTTCGTCCTGGTGCCCTTCGTCCTCGTCCTCGGCAAGCGCTTCTATGTCGTCACCCCGCCCCGTGGCTCGATCTTGCTCGAGACGTTCCGCGTCATCGGATTCGCGCTCAAGCCCGCCCTCTCCTTCAACCCCATCAAGTCGGTGAAGCTCATGCACAGGCCCGAGTTCTGGGACCCCGCCAAGCCGAGCTACTACGAGGACGGCAAGGTGCCCGCGAAGATCACCTGGGACGACGAGTTCGTCGGCGAAGTCCACCGTACCGTCAGCGCCTGCGGTGTCTTCCTCTTCTTCCCCTTCTTCTGGCTCTGCTACTCCCAGATCGACGGTAACCTCGGCACCACCGCTGCTGGCATGACCCTCCACGGCACCCCCAACGATCTCATCCAGAACCTGAACCCCATCTCCATCATCGTCATGATCCCCATCTTCGACACCCTCATCTACCCTTTCCTCCGCCGCCGCGGCATCAACTTCTCGCCCATCAAGCGCATCACCGCCGGCTTCTTCGTCGCCGGCCTCGCCATGGTCTACGCCTCCGTCCTCCAGTCCTACATCGACAAGACCTCGCCCTGCCATGGCACCGAGTTCGCTCCGTCAGAGTGTGAGCTCGACCACGGCACCGACCTTGCGCGCCCCAACCCCTCCCCGCTCAACGTCTGGATCGTCTCGGGCCCGTACATCCTCGTCGGCATGGCCGAGATCTTCGCGAGCATCACGAGTCTCGAGTACGCCTTCACCAAGGCGCCCTCCCGCATGAAGTCCGTCGTCATGTCCTTCTCGCAGCTGCAGACCGCCGTCGCGAGCGCCATCAACTTCGCCCTCACCGCCGTCAACACCGAGCCCAAGTTCACGTGGCTGTACGGCTCCTTCGCCGTCGTCTCGTGGATCGTCGGCTTCATCTTCTTCTTCACCTTCCGCGAGCTTGACCGCAAGGAGATCGAACTCAATGCGCTTGGAAAGAATCAGGATCGCCAGGGTTTCGCCGGTGAGGCGCCTGAGGATACGACGGTGAAGCGCCGCGCGGTGGATCCCATCCACGCACCCGTGCACGTGTCGAACGTGAACGATACTGAGAAGTTGTAGACTCTTTCTCGATGTACTATTCCCACTCTTATGAGCGTCCATTAATGATTTTGCACAGTGCCGCTCGCTGTGTAGATACCATGTTCTTTGTACCAGTATATTAGGTTAAACTTCGATTTCTGAACCTCTACCTGGCCATCGTTCGAGTTATTTGAGAGCGAGATATCGGTTTCATAATTCATTATACGGAGAAAGTCAGGACCCAGATGGTCCGCGGATCCGTCGTATCGTACTGCGGTCTAACGACTATTATACGTGCGGTCACACGACTCAAATCAGGACGATTCATGAGCCTTCAGGAGCACCACTGGCAGGACGTGTATGTACAGGTATACACCTACCCTCGTATTGGTGAAGAAGGATCGATCGAACGACCACGACGATGTCATACCGGCAGGAGTAGAGCGCACCGTGGCCAGGCGTTCGCTGTCGCTACCGCACTCATTCCCTTATCGCCAGGTCTGGGAATTCCTCCCCTGAAATAGGTCCCTGTGACCATGCGTTGTAAGGGTAGTCCCCTGGATAACACATTGACATCGGTACTTGGAGAAGAGAAGCAAAGAAGGAGATGGAGATGAGATCCTTACCACAGGCACGTTTCTATTATGGAAGTTGGGACTTACTTATTATGTACCTTAGTGATGTTCTTCAGGCCATCTATGTAGCGACTGGAAGTGCTCGGAGAAATGGGTCACTAGATGGTAGCTGAAAGTGTATGCTGCGGGCGGATATTATGATTATGAGGAGGACGTCCCAAGCTCGACGTGACTCACACGTCCGGTGGCAGCCTAAGGAGTGTCTTTATTTGTGATATACTCCTACGGGTTCTATCTAATCTTGTGATCGGGATGAAACGACGGATCTGACGTACGGAGCACGTCGCAAGGTCCTACGACTGCGCATTCGCACACTGGAACCACCAATACCAGAGCGATGTATCATAAATAGCAATGTTCCATCACCTATTAGGAGTGTACAAGCTGGAAGCCTCCGAGCGGGCTGAAAACAAAGCTCGTCAGGGAATACCAGTCGGCTAGCACCCGAGACGAGACGGGCGCTTAATTGAGCGCCATGGCGTCTGGATACGGGAACCCCAATGTTCGGCATTCAATAGAGTCTATCTACCATCAAGGCACGATATCGTCCAAAAATGCGTTGTAGCCATGCGTTCCTAGTACAGGGTATCAATAGCAAGATAACTCGCACCAGCATTCAAGTTCTCCACCGACGTGTCACCCCACTTTTCAATCTTCCAATCCATCCCACTGTGCGTCACTCCGGAGGTCGAGACTGTCAGCCGAAGATTCTTCTTACTGCTCATATGAATAGAGTTTAGGCCGACAAAGAGCTTCGGAGTCCTCCTAAACTGGACGCCGAACTCGACATGCCCGTCCCATCCTCCAAACCCGTATCCGGGATTCGACATCGCGCCTGTCGGGTTCTCCCCAAAGCTTCCAATCCAAGCATTCCTCCGCTTTAGACTATCTCCAGTTGGGATCGCAATCCAAGTGACAGATGCGGATCCAAGTACGGTGGCCGGTTCATCGTCATATTTCTGCTCCCCCTTCACAATAGAAATGTTGAATCCAGTGTGGTCGACGTTTGTCGCATAGGTGCGTAGGCTCCAATGGCCCCATATATCGATATGGCTGAAGGCGACGAAGACCAGTGGAGGGAAGTCAAAGCGCGTTGGAAACAAGATTCGATGATTGTGAAGGCTCTTGACGCCATCCACCCAGTCGTACTCCACGACATCTGTTAACTTGAAGACGCCACATTGCCAGGTCGGCTCTTCAATCGCTGCCCAATCGATTGATGTGTTGTACAGTTTTGTGTCCTCCCATGCCTCGGAGTTGCATATGAAGCTTTCCTTGGACACGTTCTGAGGATATGCGCGAACTCGGACATGAGCTTCGCCGATGGTGTAATCATACCCGATGTCCAGTGAGTTGAGAGCCAAAATAACGCGGGGCACGATCTGGGTTTGTTGAGGAAGGTAGATCAGCGACGAGTAGTGCGCGGCGGGTTTGACATGGATCCAATGGTTCTCTGTGGTATAGTTGCCAACCATTACCCTCGCCGCATACTGGAATGGAGGTTTGTTAGTTCAAGCTGACCATACACGCACTCGGGAGGGGAGGTACATACTGCGTTTGATTGAGAAAGAACGAGAATTCTATAGTCCTGGACATCAATAGCCTGGCCATCATAGCAAAGTCTGGCTACAGGTACGTTTTAGTTGTGCACCATGAGATAAGGAATAGACTTACCACAGATACCCTGGTAGACGTAACCGCACTGAACGGTACCGTTTCCAAGACGGCCCTTCGCGATGTAGACCGTCTTCCGGCTGTTATCCCTAGAAGTATGATAGCCGCCTCTAATAGCTCGGTAGATCAGAGACATTGCACAGTCGATGAGCTAACAGATTATACATTACGGGGACTAGCGTCGAAAGCTTGGACGGATCGAATGCATCACTAAGCTTGTGCCACTCGTACTGCCCTTTCTCTCCTACGAGTATGTCGTATCTCAAAATCTTCGTGATCATCTCATAAATCACATACACCGCACCTGAGAGGAGATGGCACACTCACTGCAACTTCATTTCCGTTTGCGACATGTGCACCATCCAACAGCGGCTTGTGGAACCCGCACTTTGCTGGGACTGTAACGAAGACTCAGCATTTAGCCTTCGACGAGAACCTGGTAAATCGTACAGAGATCTTTCTGTGCATGGGGTATCATCGTCAGAAGGGACAACAAAGCAAGTGCAATCTCCATACATCGTTGTTTACGCGGACCCTCGCCACATAGAGTGGACAGTCGTGGTCCAAGCCACTTTCAACGAGACTGACGTCGGGACGCCCAGCAAGGGCAAGAAGCCCATTCGCTAAAGGGCCTTGAACAGGAATCTTCAAAGGCTTAATTCTAGTTTCAACAATCGCAAGGGGACCACAGCACGTACCCATTCTCCTTCTGCTTCGACAGCGGGTACCCTTCCTGCGTCACTCACATCCGGCGATGCTACGACTAAGACCATCCTGGGAGACAAGTTGAGGAGGTATCGCAGCTGAATCAGGGGAGGGCTGTCGTCGTGCTGGTGAAAGGAAGTGGATATCGATGGGAGGCCGTGTGGGTTGCGTCTTTACCATATTCGGCGAACATGAGGCCAGCTTTGACCACGCGCGGCGTGACCTGTTCAAAGAAGCGCCCGTGATATACTGGCATAGATTGAAGGTCCTTTTGTGCACCCACACAATCGCGAACGCTGATTCTGTGAACTCGGTGGAATTTTCTTGGCGTAGTCCAGTTTTTGATTGAAAACATTCGTCGGTCGGCGCAAAACGCATTGTCAACACATTGTTTACAATTCAACCAAAGCCATGATACGTCATAATGCATAATCGCCCACTCGCTTTGTGCTGGGCATGGCAACCGCGGAAACCTATAAATTCAAGGCCAATCTATGGGTACTCCGCATATTTTCATTCCTTTCCCCCCTTCCTCGATCTTCACCATCCAAGCCCAGTGATTCCCCCATGTCTCAATACCGATCCTCCACAGGACGTCCCTTCAGCGGTTCAACCAATGGGACATACCCTGATTCTCAATCGAAAGAATTTCGAGAGGTAAGACCATTTAAGGCCCGCTCCAAAATTATGGCACTGACTTTCCTACTTAGCTCCTTGCCCATAGGAAGGACAATGACGTGGGAATCTACCTGCTCAGAAAAGCAGATGCTGGCGACTTCAAGGTGCTCGAGGTGGCTCTGAGGGCCCTCTGCGCAGATCTAGTACCACCCCAGATACCCTACAATCTTGAAACCGCCACACAGCGCCACACACGCGAGAAGAACTGGCAGAGTGCAAGCGCTGCGATGTTCGATGTCGCGAAGACCTGTGCATCGTTCATCGGCTACGAGAAATTTGGGCCCCAACTATCATATTCCCTGGAACGCACAGAGATGCTCATGACTGAGTACTTCAAGCGTATTATGGATAGCTGGAGTGGGATACTGTCCTGGCTGGTTACCTTTGCAGTCCGGGCTCCGACTGCAACATACCCTAGCCGAGTTTACTCCGCCGCATTGGCCTGTTTACATGACATTCTGGGGGGCATTCCAGCCAACAACGACTGGAGAACTGAACTGCTGGAGAAACCTGAAACTATGGATTGCTTCTTCATCTACCTGAGGTATTACGAAAAGCTTCAGAGGAGTGGAGAGTATCGCTTTGACTCTAGGACTCATGAGTGCCTCCGCAAGATCCTTGAATTTTATGTGCACAGCCCTCCGCATGATCTCTACACCAGCTTCATTACGCGGATCCTTTCTGTCAGCAAAGCAACTCGGGAGACTATCCTCTCGTCTCTCGTCTCACACGGAGTGGGTGGTGTGGAGGACAGATTCGCGAAGAATTTGGAGGACTTCAATTCGATGGGTAACCTACTGTCGACCTATGCGATGCTCGCTATTTTGGTGATAAAGGACCCACGAGCCTTTGCGATGTTCTATCGGAAGCGATTCTTTAGCCAACTGGTCGAAGCCTACTTCATCACAGTTAAACAGGCTGCCATATTCTGTGGCCTCCATCCTACGAAGGACGCGCTGCGGCATAGTCGCCTGCTACAAATATCAGCCTCTTTGCTCAACCTCCTTCGAGCAATGATCCACTCGCCCCATTCTCCGAAGCTGATTCTCCTCGCAATAAAACACAACGCTATTCCTTGTGTCCTGCTCTGCATGGCTAATTCCGACATGGTTGCTACAGACGATAGTACACTCAAATCCTTCAGCCGATGCTTCGAATTCCTGCGGACGTACTTAAGCAACTCGGATATGTACATTGCTGGTCCCAATGAGCTGCAGCAAATCCTGTCCAATTCTTGTGCACTAGGCCGCATTCAATCGAATCCGCTCTGGGGACCGATCTGGAATATCACCCTGAAGACCCTGGAACAGCGCAAGAATTGCGAGTTCAACACGCAATCGAGCATCTGTAGCAACCTAATGGTGAGCAAGATTCCTTCAATGCAATATTTTCTCTGTTCTAACTTATCATCTTCCATCCAGCACAATAGCAAGGAACGCTCCCCTCCTTCGGGCTCAGCTCTGAGCCAATGCGGCAAATGCCTTAGTGTTGCCTACTGCTCCTCTGAGTGCCAGCGAGAGGATTGGACTAGCATCCACAGGGAGGAATGCGAGAAACTCTGCCAAGATAAGACAAGTCCCCGACTCATCACCTCCGTGACGGAGGAAATGAGGCATAATCAACTTGGGTACTTGGAACATTGCATGAGCGGCGACTCGTTTGAGACTTTGCGCCCTCCAGAGTTGGGCGTCGATCAGCCCATCCTCGTAGCTCACGACTTCACTAGGCAGGGCACACACGCACATTACTATAGGTACTCACGTCCCCTATCTGAGGTTTGGTGTGTGCGTAATGTGAGTACGGCGTGGAAGGAGCGCATAGCTAGATGCGTTGCAGATGTGACCAGCAACCCAGGAGAAGCTGTCATGGCGATGGCGTTCTTCCCACACAGTGCCGATTGGTCTATATATCTGGCGGGCGTGCTAACACTCAGAGCGGACACGGGTAGATTCCAGGTTTCTAAAAGTGTTTTCGTACCCATTCCGACCCAAAATGCGTAGAGTGGTTCCACCTTTTAATTTAACGAACTTGTATTTATTTATGACATATTCGGCGAGTTGCCTCATATCCGTCTGAACGTCCCTCCCAGTGAGAACCCACCTTCGGCCAGGTGCGGTGAATGTCGTCAAATCGCAGCGCCGAGATGGGACTTCGGTCAGTTCTGGTTCATCACGGCAGCCTCAATCTCAATCTCGGAAAACCATGGCCTTACTCAGGCACTAGATAAATAAACCAATGTTATTCATATTCTACTATAGTACTCTGGCGACTCCTGTATCAACCCTGCGTGGATATTTTCACATTCAAATCATATTAGAGCAGTAATTTCCGTAGTATTGGCTGACTTAGACAATCTCGAAAGTTGAATTCACCCTGCCCAAAGCCGCGCCAATCTTTACTTCTTACCACGACCATCTTCTCCGCCAGACCCCCTTCCCGAGATGTCCCCGTCCAAGTAGCGGCCGTATTCAACAAGGCGTGTTGCCGTACGATCTAAGAAATGACCTTGGCGGTGAGTCCATGGTAGCTTCTGGCGTGATTACTCTCAAATGACCTCGCAACCGAGCAGGCCTAGTTATGCTGGCAAGGGGAGGAGGAGGACTTGGTACGCACACTCCCGTCATCATTCCCGGGCTACATTGATTCCAGTTTATCCGATTCCTTCCAAATTCCTTCAGTCCAGCTTTCGCAGTCGGTTCTACGTTCCCCGCTCCCCGCTCAAAATTCTCGCCATGATCCACCCGCGGCCACCGCCCGATGAGCGTGTTTCAGTTCTCTCGCCTCTGTGATTCTCCCCGTCCCCTGCGCCCGCGCCCGCTCCGCATCCTCAGGCAGCACGTACCTCTGTAGTTATTCCTTCCTGTACCATCGCTAGAATTCTCTGGAAATAGACCTATTTTTCTATCAAACTGTACCAGGAGGAGGAGCCCTGGGCCCCAAAAAGTGCAATAAATCATTGGTCAAATTTCGGTCTATCTCGGTCGTCTGAACTGCCAAGATTAGCCGGAATGCAGTGAAATGTAACGAGAAATACTGTCCCAATCTGACGGCAGGTCTCGTTCCAGCTCGTCTAGTCTCAGGATATCAGTTGCTGAAAATCCCGAGCTGGGACGATGCTCACCGCACCTGGCCGAAGGTGGGTTCTCACTGGGCGTACGTGTTAAAGTAGGCTGCGTGCATTGTAGTCCGCCGCGCCTGATGTGTCGGCAATTCGTCTCTCATTGGCAGGTAGGTGCCCGGCGTAATATATATACAGCAGAATGTATAAAAGGCGGGCACGAGTGAGTCCAGTAGCTCAATACGATGCTGTGGTATGCAAGGCCATGATTTGACTATGATCTAGTATATGATATCCCTGCCAATGGATTATCTTATCTTATCTTAGCGAGGGGCGGATCAGCACCGCATTATAGCCGAAATCAAGCGCTCGCCGCTCTCGGGTGTCGTTGGCGCCCATGAAACACCATATATGGCATGCGAGTGCCTCAAACGAGCCATAGAGCCTACGTGAGCAGGCAAAGGCAAGGGAAAGCTAGGGGGAGCGCAGATCACGAGGACGCGCGTTGTTTATGTCTCTTTGGTTTTCCCGCCGTATATAATCCTATATATTCTCGACCTTTCCTTCTGTCCCCGCACCTGTTTCTTTCTTCCTTTCCCCCACCATCTTTCACCTATCCCGGTCTTCCGTCCTTGTCGTCGTCGCCGCCGCCGCCGTTGTCATCGTCGTCGCTGGCCATCAGCGACTTGGACTGCCTTGTCGCTGCGTTCACGCGTCCCTTGGCGGTACGGCTCATGCATATCCTCCCGCGCTCTACTCTCCCTCAGGTAACGTCTGGTATAACCCTTTACCATACTTGGCGCTCAGATTCTTCACCTCAATTCACCTTCTAGGTTTCATCGCGTCGGGCGGGGTAGCTGATGACGCACCGGCACCGACCACTGACCTTGGACTACCTCCTCTCGCTCACATCTTTGGTGACTACTTCTGTGACGAAGGGCATCTGGTACCTAGGTGCGATACGGCTCTACTCTATCCAGACTCTGCCGCATATATGATACTCAACCCTTTCATCCCAGATCGCGTCCCATTTCGTCGCGTCGGCTCAAGGGGCCTGATGACGCCCCGGGATCACCGTCGTGGGAACGGTATCAAATTTGGATGCACGTGTAATGGTGCTGGCCAGGTTCGCAGGCGGGCTAGCCTTCCTCTTCCTTCATCCAATCATCATACATCCATTCCCTCCCTTGTTCTCCGTTTCCCTCTAGGCAGGGATGGCCTCCCACCAGACCACCCAGGCCATCGCTTCGGGCGACCTGCTTGAGCTCGTCAGCTCGTCGGCGTCCGCCATCATCTACCCCAACGACGACGCCGTTCTCTCTGTTCTCCAGCACCGCTTCCGAGCTGACCTCCCTTACACACGGATAGGCTCCACCCATCTTCTGGTCGCCAATCCCTACAAGACCCTTGCGAACGTGAACGAGCAGAGCGCAAAGGACTATGAGGAGCGATGCTACAAGGATACGAGCCCCGCAGTCGGCGTCGACGCACCCCGACCGCTGCAGCCTCATCTGTACGACGTCGCTGCGAAGATGTATCTGCTCATGCGGCGGAAGAAGGAGGCACAGGCCGTTGTGGCTCGGTGAGTGTCCCCTCGTATCATTTTGAATCGAGTGCTGACTACCCCTTTTCTTTATTTAATTCAGCGGCATCACCGGGTCTGGAAAGACCGCCTCCATGCGTCTCCTCACGAACCAGCTTCTCCGCCTCTCCGCGCACTCACGCAAGGAGATCTCGACGGCGAACCAGGTCAAAGCCATGCTCACCATTCTCGACTCCTTCGGCAACGCCAAAACGCTCATGAACCCCAACGCCTCGCGCCACGGCCGGCTTCTCGAACTCCACTTCTCTGCCTCAAAAGGGCGCATCGCCCACGCCAAGGTCCTCACCTACAACCTCGACAAGAGCCGCCTTACCCGCCTGACGCACGAAGAGCGGACGTTCCACGTCTTCTACCAGTTCCTCGCCGGAGCGACGCCGCAGGAGCGGGATTACTTCAACCTCGAGGACCCGTCGGATTACGCTCTCCTGGCGAGCAGCGGGTGCTACCGACTTCCCAGCGGCCCGTTCAGCGACGACGCCATCGCACTGGGCGAGCTCCGTGCTGCGCTCGCGTCCATGGGCTTCAAGCCCAAGCATCTGCAGAGCATCTTCACCATCCTTTCCGTCGTCCTTCTCATGTCCAACCTTCAGTTCGGCTTTGAGAACGGAGAGGCCGGTGCGTGTGCGACGTCGGACTCGTCCGCGTACGTCGAGAATCGAGAGCTTGTGGAGCAGGTCGCGCGGCTTCTTGGGTTGGATGGCGTCGACGACTTTATCGCCGTCCTTACGACGCGGACGCGGTACGTCCGGAAGGAGCTTGTGAGTATCATCCTGGACAAGGAAGGTGCGGAGGCTCAGAGGGATCGTTGCGTGCGAGACCTGTACGCCATCCTCTTCGCTTACATCGTCGAGACTTGCAACCATCGCATGGCGCCCCCGCCGCCTACCTCTTCGCAGGGAGGCTTCGCGAAGCTCGGCGAGACCATTCCCATCCTCGTTCTGGACCAGCCTGGGTTCCAAACCAGGGGTCCCACCGGTACGATGAGCGTCTCGTTGGGGGCTGGAGGATTTATGCCTTTCGTCAGCGCCTACGGCACGAACGGCTACGAGGAGTTTGTCGCCAACTTCTCGGAGGAACTGGTTGCGAGCTATGTGAATCGGCAGGTGTTCGGTGAGTCCGTCGGCTTGAACGCCGTTCTGTACGAGGATTGCGTGGCGAGCGGAGTTTCGGTGCCGGACCTCGGATCTGGCGTATTGGGAGGAGAGGAGTTGCTCGGGTCTGGGGAGGTCGTTGTTGAGATGCTTCGGGGGGCTGGTGGAATTGGCGAGAGGTTGGTAGGGAAGAAGATGGGCGGAGTGGTTGGTGCCGTCAACCGGGCAAGCAACGCATGGAAGTCGAAGGGCGGGGAGGCGAAGGCGAGAGAGGAGGAGATGTGCAGGGAGGTCGAGGAACGCGTTGTCCCTGGCTACGGCTCCGTGCTACAGACCGAGAAGCCATCGGTCTCGTCGCCCGGTGGTGCCGCCTCAGCGCCAGGATCGCGCAGTCCGGTCTCGTTCACAGTTACTCACTTCGGCGGACCGGTGACGTACACCACGGAGAACTTTGTCGAGAAAGATGCCGATTTGATGGATGCGTCTTTCGTTTCACTGCTTCGCTCTTCGCGGGACAGCTTCACTGCAAAGCTTGTGTCTGGCCCTGGTCTTGCGGCTGAACGTCATGGTCGCGACGAAGGGATCATCGCACAGGCCCAAGTCTCTTCCCGTCCTCTTCGCCAACCATCCATCGTCTGGGACGAGGCAGTGTACGCGGCGGGTGGCCTCGGCGAATCGCTCAAGAAGCGGTTCCCGAATGCGGATGAGAGGGAGCTGGAGGAACGTGCCAGGGCGATCGTCGGCGAGTTGGAGGAACGGGGTGTTATCCACCAGCGAATGGATCCTCAGCGGGTCTATGGAGTCTTGGCTCAGGTCGGCTGGACTGTCAGCGAGATCTTGAGCGTCATATCAAACGTCCTCGCGCCGGTGAAACTCTCTGATCTCAAGACGGCCAGGAGTGCCTTGACCAACGCGCAGAACCCATTTGAACTGCCGGACGTATCGACTAGCCTCAGTGGGGGACTGGGTGATCTCGAAGGAGAGAATGGTCGCCTCGATGCTGTTGGTATTCCAAGCCCCGGAACGAGGCTGTTCGTCGTCTCGCATATTCGACCGAATGACTCTCAAAGTCCCAACTCCTTTGACAAGCGGCGCGTCAAGGCCCAGCTCCGAGCTCTCGGCATCGCAGATGTGGTGAAGCGCCTTTCCGCTTCGCCTTCCTCGTCGCTCTCCCCTGAGCACGAAGAGAGCATGGCGATACCTCCGAGCGGACTCCGAGGCGACTGGACTGTCGCTATGGATGCTCGTGCGTTCTGCGAGCGGTACGTCGGAAGGATGAGGGGTACGGATGGGGAACGGTTGAGGCAGTGCGCTAGGGCGGAGGGCTGGAGAGATGGTATCGACGTGCTCTATCTCCCCACAAAAGGGCGCGGTGTGGATAGCGTGAGTCTGACTCTGGGTGGAAGTGGCGTCGATGGGCTGGGTACGGCGGTGAGGGGCGAGGATGGAGAGAGGCCGGTGAGAGGTAGGAAGGCGAGCATCAGTGGTACGTTGAGGAGCGATGCGATGGGAAGTTCGGTGGGAGATTTCTGCGGGAGAATTTGGCTTACCTATGATGCGTGGAAGGGCGTCGAAGATGGTGTCAGGGCCATGGAGAAAGGAGGAGGAGCGTTCTCGGCTGCGGGTGGGACGGCCGATGGTCATACACATGAAGGGGAGTACGACGAAGGGGATGAGGGCACGATGGACTGGGGGCATTCGCAGCAGCAGCACGGCTCGATGTTGACCATTCCGAGCGCAATGTACGGAGGCGCGACTGGGGAGAGTAACGATAACCTTCTCTTGAGCAGGACCGGCGCCGATGGATCGCGTTACCTCGACCCTAACACCGCTTCTGGGTACGGCGCTGGAGGGCTGAAGAGCCCCGGCCAGAACAAGTTCGGGGACGTCACGCCTCCCTATCCTGACTCCCCGTCGTTTGGAGGTGAGAGCAAGGAGGATATGGGTGGAAGTTCGATGGGTGGAGGAGGAGGAGGAGGAGGCCCGCCGGGAGGCGATATTGTCGTCAAGGATGCCCCTGGGACTGCGGTGGAGGAGGTCCCCACGAGTCGGACGAGGCGCTATTGGCTCTGGATTGTCTGGGGTTCGACTTGGTTGATTCCTTCGTTCTTCCTCCGCGTCATTGGAAGGATGAAGCGGCCAGACGTCCGGCTAGCGTGGAGGGAGAAGTTCACGATCTTCTGGCTCATCCTCCTCCTCAACGCGTTCGTCGTCTTTTACATCATCGAGTTCGGTAGGCTGCTGTGCCCGAACATGGACAAGGCTTGGGACTTCCATGAAGTCAGTCAGCATCAGGGCGAGAACGATTGGTGGATCGCTATGCACGGGACCGTCTACGACCTGTCTGACTACATCTGGGCCGACCACTCTGACATCGCCAACTTCGCTTCGAATACCCGCGACAACCTCGAACAGCTGGCGGGCCAGGACCTGAGCTACTACTTCCCCCCGCCTTTGATCCTTGCCTGCCCTGGACTTGTCAACAGTGATCAGATGGAGCTGACTTACAAGAACACCTCCGCTGTTACAGTGCCACTCGCGATGCATACGAGCGGTGCTTTGCAGACGCAGACGACGAAGATGAGGAACGCGGACTGGTATAGCACGAGCCTCATGGCGACGCTGAGGGAGTACAAGAAGGGGCCGCTTGTGTGGAGTAAGAGCGAGATTATGGGGCAGGCTCAAGACGAGAACATCGAACGGTGAGTCTTCTTTTCTACTGCTTGTCGACGCAGCGAGGCAGAATTGACAATGATTTCGCAGTATCTGGGCGAGCTACAACAATAAGGTGTACGACCTCACGGACTACGTCCTTACGCTTACGCGAAACCAGAACGCGGGAGACTACAACTTCCTCGACCCGGACATCGTCGATGTTTTCAAGCAGCGCAAGGGCCAGGATGTCACGGAGCGGATGAAGACTATTCTCGCGAAGAAGAGCCAGTCCGTCATCGATTTGAACATGAATTGCTTGGATAATATGTTCCTGTGGGGCGAGGTAGATTTCAGGAAGACGGCGAAGTGCCAGGTCCAGAATTACCTCCTGATCATCTTCTCGATCATCATGATGAGCAGTATGGGGTTGAAGTGTGAGTCGCCATCGTCCTCCTTCTATGTTGGCTTACGGATCTTGAGCTAACGCTTCTGATCTCAGTCCTCGCCGCTTTGCAGCTCACGTCGAAGCGTTCGCCCGAATTGCAGGACAAGTTCATTCTCTGCCAGGTTCCCTGTTACACCGAAGGCGAAGACTCCCTCCGCCGTACCGTCGATTCGCTCGCCGCGCTCAACTACGATGACAAGCGGAAGCTCATCTTTATCATCTGCGATGGTAACATCATCGGTAGTGGTAACGATAGGACGACGCCAAGGATCGTGTTGGATATTCTAGGTGTGGACCCGAACGTCGATCCGGAGCCGCTGTTGTTCAAGAGTATCGGGGAGGGTAGTAAGGCGCTGAACTATGGGAAGGTGTATTCTGGGTTGTATGAGTTCGAGGGCCACGTCGTTCCGTGAGTGTCGGTTTTCCTTCTCTTTTTTTCGACACCTCATCTTTGGCGTTCACTAACGTCCCTTTCCCGCAGCTACATGGTCGTCGTCAAGGTTGGAAAGCCGACTGAGCGCTCGAAGCCCGGCAACAGGGGTAAACGAGACTCTCAGATCCTACTCATGCATTACCTCAATCGCGTTCACTTCGACTTGCCTATGAACCCCCTGGAGCTTGAGATCTATCATCAGATGCGGAACGTTATCGGTATCGACCCTGCGTTCTATGAGTACATCTTCACCATCGATGCTGATACCGTGAGTTGTTCTGTTCTCCTCGTTGTCCTTGTTAGCTGATCTTGTCTTTCGTAGACGGTTACCCCCGACTCGCTCAACAGGCTCGTTGCATCCAGCGCAGACGACTCCTCGATCATCGGTATTTGCGGCGAGACGAAGCTCACGAACGAACAGACCTCCTGGTGGACCATGATCCAGGTCTACGAGTACTACATCTCCCACCATCTCAACAAGGCCTTCGAATCTCTCTTCGGCTCCGTCACCTGTCTTCCCGGTTGTTTCTCGCTCTACCGTATCCGCACGGCGGACAAGGGTCGTCCGATCATCATCTCGAACCGTATCATCGAGGAGTACGCTGAGCCCAACGTCGACACGCTTCACAAGAAGAACTTGTTCAGTCTCGGAGAGGATCGTTTCCTGACGACGCTGCTGATGAAGCACTTCCCGCAGTTCAAGACCAAGTTCTGTCCGGATGCGATCGCGCATACGATGGCGCCTGAGAGTTGGAGGGTGCTGTTCTCGCAGAGACGTCGCTGGATCAACTCGACTGTGCATAATCTTTGCGAGCTTGTGCTTCTCCCTGAGCTGTTCGGATTCTGTTGTTTCTCGATGAGGTTCTTCGTGTTTATTGATCTCTTGAGTACGATGATTCTTCCGGCGACGGTCGTTTATGTGAGTGGACTTCCGATTGTCTTTCTTTTGAGCGAGTTTGCTAACGCGCTTTGGCGTTGTAGTTGATGTACTTGATCATCGTCGTTGCGACCAAGGCCTCTGCTCTCCCCAGGATCGCCATCATCATGTTGGCTGTCGTATACGGTCTCCAGGTACGCCGAACCGTTGGTTCCTCTACCTATCGGAACTGTAACTGACCCCGCTTCGAAAGGCTATCATCTTTATCCTCAAGCGAGAGTTCATGCTCATCGGTTGGATGGTGGTGTACATCGTCTCGTACCCCGTCTACTCCTTCTTCCTTCCTGTGTACTCGTTCTGGTGTATGGACGAGTTCAGTTGGGGTAACACTCGTCTCGTGGTTGGAGAGGGTAAGGAGAAGAAGGTTATCATCAACGAGGATGAGAAGTTCGACGAGTCCATGATTCCTTTGAAGAAGTTCAGCGGTGCGTAGCGGACAGCTATCGTTTCGTGTTGTGCGTACTGACGTCTCGTGCTCGTACAGAATACGAAGCTGAGGCTTGGGAGACTGGAAGCAAGCACTCTGACGACACCGGTTACCAATCTCAGGCTCAGACTCGGTCACGATCGCACGGGCCTCCGCGGTCAAGGGGCGAATCGCCGCACAACTATCAACAGGGATCTCAGGCTGGCGACTACTACCGCGACACGAACGTCACATACAACAACAACTCGAATCCCAACCTTCGCCTCGGCGGCAGCCAACTATCGCACAGCAACTACTCGCACCCGCAGCTTCCTATGCCTGTCACTGGCGGCTTCGGCGCTCCTCAGCTACCCTTCATGCCGTTCCCTGGTGGGCCCGGGTCCGCCGCTGGGTCTGAATATGGAGGCATGCCTCCTGCTGCGATGATGGGGTACCAGAACACGGGGAGCGTGTATGGGATGGCTCCGCGGAATACGATGATGCCTAATATGTTTGGAGGTGGAGGCGGATTTGGGGGTGGGATGATGGGCGGTAGCGCTGGGGACTCGTCGCAACAGGGCGTGCCGATGGCACCGTTTGCGCAGGCGCAGGCGAACAGGCCGATGTCGATGTTCTCTATGGCAACGAGTGTGAATCCATTCGCGGGGCCGAGCACGAACGCCAACCCCACGGACGAAGAGTTGTTCAATGCGCTGAGGAATTACTTGAGTACACAGGATTTGATGAGTGTGACTAAAAAGTGAGTTCTTTCTTCGTTCGTCGTGCGTGGGGACGGGTCGCTTACATTTTTGCTCGTTAGGACTGCGCGCGAGGCGATCATGGCCAAGTTCCCGAGGGCCGACTTGACTGGCAAGAAGGAGTTCTTGAACCAGTCGATAGATAGGATCCTTTCGGAAGCATAGACGCTCGATACCTCATAGACATTTTTTGTTTCTTTCTCTGTTTCAGTTATTGGTTACCACTTGGACTATAGTTGACGACTCTCCCTGGCCGGTTCATTCTCTCCTTTCTAGTATAATGGTCTTTCAGCTCTATACGTATAATCACACACATCCGCATCCACGCATAGCATATCATATCACTCGTACCATATATCAATCGGACTTCCTTGCTCGTTTCTTACCCGATCGTTCTGTCTCGCTCCCTACCCATCGTCTCTCGTTTGTTCTCGGTTCTGTGCGGATCTTAGTTGCGTACTATCAAACTCTATATCTCATCTAAGCTTCGCTGCTTGGCCGTTCCTTTCTTGTCTCTCGCTTTGCATCGCACATGTTATGTAGTACTTGATTATTTAGATAATGATATATGTGGGCTGCCCTTCTATTAAAAGCGTATTGAACAACACTCGCTCGGGAGAGAGATTCGCTGTCTACCCTCCCTGGGTACATTCGAATCACCAATAGGAATCTGAGATCATCGTTCGTACAAGCTGTAAGTACAACGTTACAACATCCGGTGAGTACAATCAGGTGCTCATTCGAACGGCCTTCGACGATGAACTCCCCTTCCTGGGAAGTGAGAATATATCCAAAAAGCCAGACATCGACAACGTTAATTCGAAGCCACACTGAGAAACAAGGTGAGGTACTTTTGACATTTAGTGGAAGTGATGTACAGTGGGCGAGTCAAAGTCGTAGAAGTGAGAGATAGAGATATAGTCGAAATTAGGCGATATAAAGGTAAGCTGCGTCAAGATGAAGGGTGCACACAACCAAAGTGCAATCAGCGCCTTTGGCACAGAGCGAGAATGGGCCGTGTTCGCATCCGCCATCTACAGAGGTGCATTGGCATTCGATATCACCAGTAGAGCTGGAAGTGGTTGCTCCATGACGAGGGAGGTATTGGAATCGGAGCCAGTTATCGCTTTCCTCGTCGTCGGACCATTCAACTGCCTGGGCGGCGATAGGCTGTTTCGCCTCTTTGCGGACCTCCACTGACACAGCCTCAGGGGCGGGCTCTTCTGCGACTTCAAGCATCCCCACATCCTTTTTCTCGGCGATGGCCTCCTCCCCGACTCCAGGGACCTCAGAGCCAGCCAACTCATTTGATGAGTCTCCCTTGGCCTCGGTGGCCGCATTCGTCAGTTTTGCGGAAAGGTTAGACATAAAAGTGAATGGTCGTAGTCAATACCCACTCCGACAGGAAGTAAGACTGAAGCTCACGAACCTTGGGAGCCTTTTTGAAGAGGGTGTCTCTGTCGATACTCGCGCCCACGGCCCACTCCTTTTCACGCTTCTGGTGGGTAGGGCTCTTCTCGATATGGCGGAACCATGCAGAGAGGTAGTAAACGTCCTCAAGAGTAATCTTCCTGTTGCAGGGGATGCACCGGACGAACTTGGCGTCGATAATCCGGCATCGGGGGTCGTTCTCAAGCACCCATTTTCTCAGAGCTGGGTCCGTGATATAGACCTTCGTCGTCGAGCAAGTAGACTTTGTAGTGGTAGCTAGAAGCGTTTTGTTCTCCTAGAATTGGGATTTTCAAAACCTACTCGTACAACAATCCAAGGTCAGCTCACCTTCTCCTCTTTCAATTTGCTTGATGCAACCGCACGCTGTTTCGACTGGCGCTTCGCCTCGGTGGCGTTCGCCTTCTTCGACGACGGAACGCGCTGAATCAAGGCGTCAGGTGAGAGCTCAGTGCATACAATACGGTAGCTGGCTTACCTTGGCAGACTTTCTGGTGCTAGTGAGGACCATTTCTAAGGTGGGTGGTTTGCTTTGACCCAGAAAGCAGGGATTAACGCCAAGAACGAAAGGGGGTACCGTGGAACGTCAGGGGAGCACCGCTTATAATCTCTACAGCATTCTCACGGATAGCGAGCGACATTGACTTTCTCGAGACCAGTTCCTAAAGGGGCGATTTATGGTCAATGGTTTGAGCAATGACGACATCAGTCGGTTGCCCGCCGTCGCTTTGGTTCGTTTGTTGAGGGATTTCTAACAAATGATTCGGTATTGCTATCAGTTGCTACCCCGGGGCATCCCACGCATACTGAGTATGCCCATAGCCCAAAGGGACGAGCTTCCGAAACGTGTGGTGGGTTAGGGCCGGGGGGAGAGTCTGCGATCCTGTTCATGAGCGTGGGAATCCAATAAGCGCCCGCCAAGATGACGGCTGCGCAAAGTGTTTATCGTGTTAATTCCGCCCTACCTCTCCCAGGACGGCTGTGGTGCGATAGGTTGGTCTTTTCGAACCGAACCGCCTTTCTCTGTAGAAGGATGTCACGAGGCAATACGAGCCCTAGAAACGCGAACCGAGTCAAAGTACGGGCGGGGCAACCGTGATCATGCCACTGGTCCAAGCCTGACCACGAGGCGTCGGCTGCCTCGGCTCTGAGCAAAATCCCAGCTACTTTCAAACTCCGGGGACCTATAAAAACGATCTGGCTTCAGGCTTCCACAAAGCCCTCTCTTTCCTTTCCCAACTTCCATCATCACCCTCCGTGTCAGTGTAAACTCGCGCCAAAGATGGTTGTCTTTACCAGGGCGATGATCGCAAATGTGAGTACATGTGTAAAACTGCTTATACTCTGTCCTAATTGCTAACTTCTGAATATAGCCCGCTCTTGCTTCGAAAAAAGTGGCGCTTAGCGAGGCGAAGCGCGAGTCGAAGTTGCGCGCAGCTGCGGCTAGGAAAGCAGAGAAGGTCAGCCGTGGTCTGGATATCTAGCTATTAGCCCTGTTCTCACTCGATCCCAGGAAAATACCGATCCCACTCTCCAGAGGGCCGAGAAGACCTCGAAAGTCAAGTTCGACGAAGCGGCCTTCAGGAAATGGATCCTTGAGCAGGACCCTCGCTGCGCGCTCATCGACGATATGAATGTCAAGTGCAAGACATGCGATGATCAAGATATAAAGCTCGAAAACGTCTTCTACCTTCGTGCCTGGTTCAGGCACGTCAATCGAAAGGCCCACCAGGATCGTGAGGAGGAGTGGGCCAAGAAGGCGAATGTCGCTAGAGCGTCGCTTCGCATCGAAGCTCCCAAGGTCAGTCATTACAAGACTTCTATCGGCCTTCCCAGATCGCGTACTAAATACTTTACCATTCAGATCAGCGACTTCTCCTGGACCAGAATTGGAGCGACGAAGGTCGCCAAGGGGGAGGAAGTCGCCCTCATTGGCGAAGCCCTCAAGTCTTGGATCGAGAAGATGAAGACCTTCCCCAGCGTTCATCCCAGCCTCGGTCGCGATGCACTCCCTCCCCCCGGTTTTGAGTGCCAGTGCACCTCCGCCCCCGACGGGTGTGAGCATGGCCCGCTTTCGCTCTGCGACAAGGGCGCCAAGTGCACCTTAGACTTGTGCACCTACCATTGCGGGGTTAAACCTAGCTCGGGCCGCGCTACCAGTGTACCTCGCGCTCTGTGTATCCTTCGCGTTTGATACTTTTAAACCCACTTCTGTACCCATACGATTTGCTATCTCTTTTCTTCTGCTTTGTTTTGTACATATGTATACAATTCCATTCGAACGTTACGACCTCGCCCATAGCGTTCTTGAATCCCGTTCCCATTTCAGTCTGCTTCTCTTCCCCCATCACTCATCTCATTCTTCAAATCAATATTGTTCCAGCATGCTTTCTATTATACGTGCGTGTTTACGCGAGTCAGCTGGCCAGTGACCTCGAGTCCTCTTTAACATCGAACCAGGACGACTTCCTGTTGACTTCATTTATGGGTCCTCATATGCTCCTCCCAGTTGTGGATTTTGGAATGGGATTTGGGTCTTGAATGAGCTGGAGGATTTAAACACTGAAATGATGCTTCCTCCTCGATAAGTTACTGTTGGCGGATGATGTTTCAGGCCCTATAATCAGCGGTGGTTTGCCCGTGAAGCTTTGAGGTGGAAGCATCACCCCAGCTGTTCCCCCAAGTGGAAATAAGGGTGGGAGATTCCGATTTACTTACTGAGAGGTGTTTCCCGCGCTATCCACAGTTCTCCCCCACCGAATCCTTATTCTCATGGACTATGTACGTCAGGAATGTAAGACTACGGTCGCACCAATGCGACCTTACGATAGAGAAATGGAAAGGTATGTCTCGCTTCTCAATCGAGCAGGCAGTTCCCAACGCGAAGCGAAGTTTGACCGCTTAAAATTAGACACTGGGGGTCGATTACAGGTGTGAGCTACGACTTGAGCTTCAAGCAACTTATTATACAAAGTAGCGGTGACCAGGCGAAGTTTTGTATAGGAAGGGGAGCTGTATCAGCGACTCGCAACACACTCGCAACATATTATGCCCCAAAGCTACTGGTGATTGTTCTCGTTTGACCTATGTCTCGATGTCTTGGTGTGCTTCGTCCAGTTCGATGGGTACCACCCGCCTTTGAGCTCTGTACGAGGCTTTGAGAGACCACCCTTGGGTGCTCTGACTGACCGCCGATCGAGTTGAATGGTTTCGTGACAAAGACTACACCCCACCTCCGTTGGGTTGTCTGTCACCACGCAATAGGACTGCGTCGTAAGCTTCGCTCGACGTTCCAGGGAGCTGGTGTCGTACGCTCCTCGTGTGGGCATATTGGCGAAGATATTAAATGTGGGTATAGTGGAAGGACTTTGTGGGGATTAACTGCAGTGATACACAAGACGTGCAGCACCGCACGTATTTATCTGACCGAAGTTAGCGCCCAAAACGCCCCTCCGCCGCCATGACCCAGCTCAAAATGTGTGAGTCGGGCCTTGAGAGGAACGCCTGGGCTTACAGCAGCAGCGAAGAAACCGTCTTCGTCACCTCCTTCAGGCACCTGAGTTTCAAAGTTAAGTGTGCTCAGCGTATCAGTGGCACCAGTTTACACCAGAAGGCTGATAAGATGACAAGCCGACCAAAGGTTGAAGCACAGCTTCCGCTGCACATTCGCCTCTCCAGTTGCCCCTTATTTTGGGTCATTATAAAACTTTGTTACAGACAGATGAACAACTATAATATGGTATTTAAGAGTGGCTTTTCGCCGTAGGAATAACGTAGTTAGGATTCGGAAGTCTGCCGGAATTTCTCGAGTATGTTAACCTCGTGTATACTTGGGGAGCCACTCAATTATGACGGCCCCAGAAGAATGAGTCTCTCGTGGCGAAGGGTGGAGTCTAAGTACTCTGCACGAGCAGTGGCATCTCGTTGGATCCTCGAGGCGATACTCCGCATCTTGGAAATCAAAGTTCACTGGGATTCAGTGCTTATGTGGAGTGCGAGCAGGCCGTGATGAAAGGTTGTCTACGCACACACACATAGGACTTTGAATATGACAAATGCTAATACACAATAGTTTCCTTGACGTAAACCACTGGTCTCGAAGCGACGTAGTACTTTTTTCTTCCCCAAGCCCCGCAACAGCCAAGCAGGATAAGGATTGCAATAGCACCGCCAACGATACCACCAATCGTACTGGGCTTCTTCGCGGCTGCAGTTGTCGCGTTCAGCTGTGTCTGCTCTATGCCAAGGAACGTGATATAATCAAGGTAGAAGCTCTGATAAATTGGAGTCGTCAGTTTAAGCCGATATACGTCAATCGCAGGTTGCGCACCTGATTTCCAGTAACTTCATTCAAGGTCATAGTCAAGGTATGTGTCCCAGGGGATACGTTCTGCTTAAATAACATTTGACCAGCCTTCCACTCGTCCTTGTTGACGGTTTGAGTACCGTCGAAGTGCGTCATCGTAGTTGGGGAGCCTTTGTCGATGGCGTAGCTCGAACTAAGCTTGCCAGCGGCTGAGTTCAGCACGCCATACACCGCAATATTGGAGCCTGCGTCCAACCTGTAAGCTCTACACTGTCCAAGAATATCGGGGAAACGAACCGGTGAACTGCACATCGAACTTTGCACCTGTGTTCACTGCCTTCGTCAACGAGCCCTTCATCGGCACCGCCCTGGGAAGCTGCTGCTTCTCATTGGGAGTCCACTGGCTGTCGTACTTGATTGCTGTGTCACGATCGTCCATCATCATCACGTTCCCGGAAAAGCCCTCAGACTTGTCTGGAGTAATGAGAACGTAGTCGAGGGTGAAGTTTCCAAAGTCGGGGTAAACCGCCAAACGGGAGCTCTCCGCATTGTTGATAGTCCAGAGCTCGACACCGGTCTAGTGGTGCACGCCGGAGTATCAGATCTGAGAGTAAAGCTGACGAGTCTCATACTTACCTTTCCGACCAGGTCTTTCTGGGGCGATAGGTCTGCCTGACGAAGGTCTGAATCGTCTGACTTGAAGGAGTAGTTGACTCGTAGGTCGTTTGTACCCGTTCCGACGAAGGTGACTGCATTTACTGCGGCGACGTTAGCGTAGTCCTTGCAACTTGAAGAATACCGCTATTATACATGATGGGAGGTTGATCGTCAAACGAGGGTTCTTCGTGTACTTGATGCCTTTACCATTCAGCTGGGCGGCGCATGTTGTCGTGCTTCTGTTATGTGCTGAGCTTGCGTTGGTAGATCGCTCCCATTGGGCGCCGATAAGGAGAGTGAGGTCCGCGTCGTCGAGGAGAATCGAGGGAGACATATGAAGGCTTGTAGAATGGGAAGAGCAGGACGGGGATAAAAGAGAGTGAAGTGGGAGCTGAACGAAAGTGGGGAGAATGCGGATTGAGACTTGGAGCTTAAGATGAAGACGAATACATAACCTCTCGACAACCTACCGACGAAACGCCACGCTTACCCAAACGAGGCTGACAACCATCGCAGAGCGCTTATTCGAAGAGGCTAGGGTGCTGTTGTGCCTACCAGCCGCAGATGACCCTATTGAGCTACGCGTGAATTGGAAGAGCATTGTGGTCGAGAGGGCGCACTATCAGCGAGTTGAACATGTCAAAGCACGAGAACGGTTGCGATCCCAGTCGTGATCACGACAAGGGCGACATAATCCTATCAGACCCGGTGATAGATGAGATGGGTGCCCTTCAATCCATGAGAGAAAGACGATCACCGCTCGGCGCTCGTACAATACGCACACCACAGCTTTTCTTTGACCTGCCTGGAGTCTGGGCCAGTAGGTGCAGATTCGAACAAGGCTTGAGTTGGTTGGACATTGAGGCAGGGCTGAGAAGGTACGACAACCGGCGACAGCTGCATACTCTCATCCAACTCTCAGCCAAGGAGGCCCTGCCGGGGCTTCCGCCCTGTGCCAGCCCGAGTATAGCATGGGGATTACCAGACATTGCACGGCAACTTGGGGGTATGAACACCATCACAGAGCATAACCCTGAATGAAATATCAGCGAGGAGGTTTGGCATGACATTTAACGAGAACAGCGCTATGCAATCTAGATGTGCGATAAAGCACTATATCCTCGTGTGTCGCTGGGCGTAGATGTATTCTGCTCCTAAAGGTATCAGCTAACGTCGACTCTTCAACTCCCATAACCAACTTCGAGGGCGCAGCCCGGACAGCACCAGTCAAGTGTCAAAACGCCGTGGTTGGAACCTTCAATTATGGTAATGAGCTACCGGATGGCGTTCTTGTTGGTTCAAGAACAAGCTGGCAAAGCCGGGATGACTGCTGGCAGGAGCACTGCCAATTATGCACACGGCTTGATCCCCGGTCATCAGACGGACCATTTCGGTGGTTCGGAGTCTAGGCCTTCCCAGCCACGCCGGTTTGGCAAACATGGACCCATGGTTCGCCATAGCTCACAACAGCCTGCCTGTCAGGTTGAAAGCGCATACTGAGAATAGACAGTCCTACGGGGCCTACCAACGCAAATTTTGGGTAGAGTGGTCGAAAGAGAAGTCAACTATCTGAAAACCAACGTATACAACAGATATCCAAGTCGAAGCGTTGCAGCGCGCTTAAGCCAGTGTGCCAAGCAAACCGAGCTCGAGATGATGGTTCAAGTGCATGTCCCAAGAGTCAGGGTACCAGTTACCCCATCCCACAGAAGGATGGAGCGAACGAGCTGTTAGAATTGTGTGGACACTGGCAGCGATGCCCCTGGTGAGTGGCTGGGGCTGAACTTATCGAAGCAGCGGAATTCCACAGAGTATAAGGAAGGGACGTTTCTAGGGAATTAGAGCGGTGAGCCAGCGAAGACCAGCATACACCTCTTGAGGGTCTTTTATCGCTTGTAGCGGTCCCTCATGAGAAATGATTGGCCCTTGTTGAAGCCTTCGGCGGGGTTACAGTGTGCATCGCGGGAGAAGAGAACGGGGAATGAAGAGTTCAATCATGAACCGGGAGCAATTGGTGCGCCCGCTCTTCCCTGCGCCCGCACTCTACCTAGCTGCAAACCTCTCACAGCTTCCTTTGAATGCAATGCAGTTAACTTCCCAGATACTACGAGTATGAAGGCATCTCACACCTCATCAGCTCCATTGACCCTCTCGTTCAAGGTGACTGTGGTCCACTCCACGTTGTTAAGCCAATCAAATTGAGAGCCTGTCAAGGTCAGCTGGAATACTGGTTCATTAAATTTTCTCTGCTGTGCTTATCGGTATGGCTGCCGAGGTGCGGCGATCGGCATCGAGATTGACATTTTTGAGGTGAGGGTGACCATGAGCTTTGGAACATCGGTTTACAGCATTGAGGAACTGGGGTTCGAATAAAAGCCTCCAGTGCTTTATCTGTGATTGAGAAGCGCCGGCGAACATGGGCATGTGGGAACGGTTCGTCTTCTCGCTCTCTGATAGGCTATATTCCCCGCCCCGACATCATTTTGACCGGTCCTCGACTCTCAACATACCTCTCGGCAAATGCCGTTCCGTCACGAGTCCGCAGAGTAAAGTGCTTGTACAACGCGTCGCAATTCGTAGGAGGTCTTGATATTGCACGAGATAGCACGTTCAGGTTCCCTTTGCCTTCAAACCATGAGGATAAGGCACACTCTGTACAAGGGGCCATTGGAGAGTCCGTGCGCGCCGGGCGATCAGCATCTTGAACACGCGCGCTTAGAACAGCGTCTGGTCAGCAGACGGGCGCGGAGGCCTCATGTCGATTGTTCCAGACTATCTGACCATCGTTATCTAGCCCTATCCAGGACATTCGTCCGGAAAACGATCTACGACGACGCGTCTTCTAAATCAGGATACGCAAAGCCCCACGGTCAGCAGATTACTCGCCACTTGGACAGGTTTTTGACCACAGCTACAAAAGCTTAAGTACCTCTTCTACTAAGCCTTTAACTAGTTAACTGCACTAGGCCCCGCTCCCAGCCCTCTCAAGCCCTTCAGACAGTATTTCTAGATCCTCATTTACCCCATACCCAACCTCTCGTATCGACTCGGCGTGCAGTTAAGAATTGAAGTCACTGATTTCATGGTGAGTTCAACTCGGCCCGCTCCTCATCCTAGGTCTAATGGTCTATCCCTACATCTCTTAGGCGTGCCCTCTCCCCAAAATCCTTCACGCGTTGAATCAGGAAGTGAGACTTGATTATGCCAATGCCACTGTTGTGAAGGTCAGTCACCCTATATCTGTGGTGCCCTGCCATCTCCCCCGCATTTACCTTGGCATTTCCGACGCGATATGTTTGGATCCTGTGACAGAGCACTGACACCCACTTCGCACTAGGCATCCGCCAACAAGCGCCTGAATTGCACAACCCGAGGGCTCAGCCCAACCAACAAGGGCAAGAAATACTGGTCACTAGAGCACCGCCGCGCCTTCTTAGCGCTCGACCCCCGCGGAACCATTGCAGATGCATCAACCATGTACTGCACCATTTGTCCCCATACACCACGAATCTCGCTGGACTCTCCTCGCAGGGCCAAGCCCCAGTCCAAGAAGAATAGTGCTTCCTACAAAAAGCCCGGCTCAATTGGCGTGTACTACATGCACGCCTGGTACAAGCATGTTAAAACTCAAAAGCACCTCAAGGCCGAGGAAGCGGAGATCAAAGCAGGAAACCTCAATCCCGGCCTGCGCAGGGCTACCCCAGTTGTAAGTTCCTGTAATCACCTTCGCTCCGTGATGCAAGGCACTGAGACTCCATGATTCAGCCTAAGGAGAAACTTGACGACAACTCCGACTTTTTCCCAAGCCCATACGCGTTCGACGCGCCCATTGAGGCTGAGTGTACATGCATCGTCTCCTCGAAGCGATGCAAACACGGTCCGGGCGTGTGGTGTGGCGCGAAATGTTCGCTCATATACTGCTGGCGCCACCGCCACATCGAGCGTGTCTAGTAGTCTTCCTCAGCAAGGCCGACGACATCCCTTACCCGGCTCTAGATCGCAGCTTTCTTGTTTTCACGTTTTCCTCAGCTCTCCTCGCTATCAGGTTCCTCTGTATCTTCGCTCGAATTGCTATCTTGCTATCCTGTTGTGTTTTGCTACTTTCCGTCTCTTATTGAACTGACCGATCTCTTGTACTCGTAACAGTATACTATTGAAACCAAAATGTACAACATTCTAACTATGCTCCCGTCATACCAACTCGCGCTTCTAATATGATACACAGTGGATACAGAATGAAAAGAAGAGAAAAGTGAAAGTCCAAGAAGAGTATTCAACACCTCGCCTTCGCACCAGTTGCGAACTCACACGACTGTCAACATCGCCACAACCTCATCTACATCCGCCTCCTCATCCTTAACATTAACACACCTCCTCCGCCCACTTCGCGTCACCTTCGGCTCGATACCCTCCGCCTCGCGCAGCATATCCACCTCAAACTCCTCATTCCCAAACTCAGCCCTCACACCTCGCGCCTTGCGAGGCGACTTCGCAGGGCTCCGCTCTTTCTCCTCCTCTACCACACCCCCAACAAACCTCCTCCCACTCCGCGTCGCCTTCGGCTCAATCGACTCCACCTCGCGCAGCACGTCCTGCTCATACTCCTGATCGCCGAACTCAGCCCCCACAGCGCGCCCCTTCCGAGGCGACTTCTCAGGGCTTCTACCACTCCGAGAAAGTCGGGCAGTGGAAGCCGTACTTTGACGACTCGGAAGCCCACGAGACCTAGAAGACGAGGGCGAAGCCGAAGAGACATCCATCGCGGTAGCGACGATCTCCGCCTTCACCGTCCTCTCTGTCTTCTTCCCCTTCCTAGAGTCCGCCTTCACCGACTCCTTGGCGGCAGCGGCTGCAGCGGCCATTTCAGCCTCCCTAATCATCCTCGGTGTCTTCTTCCCTTTCCTATCGATCTTCTGAGCTGCCCCCTTTACGCCGCTCCTCGTCCTCATCGCACTTCCACTTCCACTTCCACTCGCACCCGCACTCGCATCTGCACCGCTCGCCACGACACTTCCCTCCACTTCTCCCTCTCCCATAACCACGTCCTCAGTAGGAGTAGGAGTAGGAGCAGGAGTCACAGAAACAGGACCTTCATAAAACTCTCCCATCCTCCACGGAAGAGCAGCAATAAACTCCGAATACCTCGAAATCTGGTGCTCCGCAGGGTTAAACTGCACATCGACCAAACTCCGCCCCGACTGATAGGCCTCCCACGCAATCGGGTCCGCCGTCTCCGCAGAGGCGCCCCCGCAATACCATATAACGTCATCGCGAGTGGGGACATAGGGAGCTTCCAGATACTCGGCCTCGGCCTGGGGATCTGAATCCGAGGCGGTGAAAAACGTTGACTCAGAGGTATCCCAAGGATCGGACTCGTACACCGGGGACCCAGCCGGGTCGGGATACGGAGAGTACCCGAGAGGATTGAAGGGCGTCGCATGAGCTACATTGAAGATGTCCATATTCGCAGGGTCGGTCATGGGATAGTTGGAATACAGATCCGCAGGCTGGGCTGTAGGAGCCGTGAAGAAGCCAGTCGGAACCTCGGAAGGAACATAGCCAAGATGACCCAGATAGACGGGGGTTAAATCATTCACGGGACCCGCCACCGACATGTCAATGTTACCACTGGCATCGTATCCAGGAAAGTAAAGGGGATAGCCAGGCGCCGGGAAAGATGATGTAGAAGCCATGTTAGGGCCGGTAAACTGCGTGTAGGCTTGCTCCTGGTCGGCTGTGTAGCCGGTATAGGAGACGGTGCTGGACTCGGAGGTGGGGAAAAGGTTGTTGAGGTTGTTGGTGTTCATGTTGGATGAGAGGTTTGTGGGTTGGAAAGTAGGCTGAAAGGTAGGTTGAAAGATAGGTTGAGAGGTTGAAAAGCTTGAGGTTAAATTGTCGGGATAGTTGTTGTGGTTGGCGGGGTAGTTGGCGAGAGCAGGCGAGATGGGCAAGAAAGTACTTGGTGACTCGATATCGAATGCCTCCCAACAAACGAACCCCCCTCCTCTTATACCCCACACCTGAGAGAACAAAGCCCCCCTGGCACAAAAAAAGGAATCAAAACAACCGCTTGGTGGACTGGTGCGTCGGTAATGATGCACGCCACCCGGGGATCAAAAGACATCGCGCGTCGGGATAGAAGTCGGGTCAAGACGCCAACAAAGCGCACGCACCCAATTCAAATTCGCGCGCCGGGAACAATAACGAATCAGGACTATGTACGCCAAAGCGACACGCTTTGTCCAGCGCCGGCGCACTGCCTTCTTCACCTGGATACTCGTCGTCGTCTTCCAGAACCTCACATTCAGCAGGGCCACACGAGAGGCCACATTCGGATACATGTTGCCTTGAGGTAGTTCTGAATGACGACTGAATCAGCGTGCCATTGTCTACAAAGCCCTCCCTCGACCCCTGCACGTCGATATCCATCCGAGATTCCGAGAAACGCATCCATTCAACGTACCAGAAAGAAACAAAGAGAATAGAAGAAAAAGGTATTCACAAATCCGCGTATCGTCGTCCAGGCACTCTCTACTCCTCCTCCTCTTCGCTCTCCTCTTCCTCGTCGTCATCCTCTTCCGCTTCGTCGTCGACGTCGATGAGCGCTCCGACGCCTTCACCCTCCCGCACCTCCTTTTCGTGTGCAAGTGCGTCTGCCCAACCTTCCTCAAAGAGCTCAGGGCACTCTTCCGGGTCAGCGATGGCAGCTGCGATTTTGGGCCGCGACTTGAGCTCCTCCTTCCACGTCTTCACAGCACCTGATACAAGGCTACCATCACATCGCGATCAGTCAACACATCGACCAATCAACAAGATAAGTAGAACTCACCTAGGAGCATACGTCCTCGCGAACAACGCACCCTCTGCCGCCCTCCCCGTCTTACCGAGCATCCCCACACACTCTCCAACATCACCCGCACTATACCTCGCCGCAAACGCCAAATTCCACTTGCCCTCCTTCCCAGCACGATCGGCGAGCTCGCCCAGCCCAATCTTATCGCCCTGTGCAAGATACAGGAGGAGCAACGACGACGTATCGTTGGCCGCAGAGAATGCCTCCTTGGCGAGATCGAATCGCCAGACGGTAAGCGCGCGGTCGCCGATGGCTTTCCACTTGAGCGTGGACTCGGTCGGAGGGAGGGTGCGGGTGATGGTGACGGCGGTGTCGAGGTCGTCTAATGAGAGTGCGAGGTCGAACTTGTGGTCCGGGTCGGTCGTGATCTCCAACGCAAGTTCCTTGAGATCTGGAGGCACGCCATACCGCATTAGCGTGCTTTTCTGGACGAGAAGAGCGAAGGAACAGTACCTCTTCCTTCCAAGAACCTTGCAACCTTGTTAACCTCACTCTTCGGCACGCTCTCGAGAATCTCCTTCGCACTCTCCATGTCTCCCCGCAGTACTGCCGTCTGGTACTCGACGACACTCAGGGAAAGGGTGTAAGCATAGAGATGCAGGTCCTTGTCAGCGAGATAGACACGGTTATGCGATGGGAGGTAGCCAAGGAGGTAAAGAGGGGTGTCGAATGGCGAGATTGTGTACGACTCTGAGCCGACGAAGTAGCATAGCCGGTTGTTCGACGCCGTGTAGATGAAGCAGTCGCCCACCCATTTACCGGTCTTGACACTGGAAAGAAAGTTAGGATAATATACGGGGGATACTGGTCAGCGAACTCACCCATCAGGAATCTCGGCGACGATATCAAACGCCTCTTCAACGCCCTCGTCCGTGATCTCTGCGCCTTCCTCGACCCGCGAAGTATACGCGTCACGGTCGAACTTGAGGACGTAGAACGAGTCGTCGGTGGCGATCGCGACAAGGTTGCCGGTACCTGACCAGTAAACCTGTCGCAGTGGGTTAAGCGCGGTGTCCCGTTTAAAAGCCAAGGAATACTCACACTCCTTGCATCGACGTCAACTCGCCTCACGATCTCTCCAGTCTCCCAATCCCAGAACACAACGAACCCGTTACCGCGCCCTCCCAGGACGGGACCCGTGTACAGTTGCTCGACAGCCCAGCTGCCACTACCCTTCATCGTCGCCCCACTTCCAGCCCCTCCGGTCTTCTCCCTGAAGTTCTTGTAGATCTTCAGCTTCACCTTGGATTCGAGGACGGCGTAGGTGTTGCTATCCGGGGCCCATGCAAACGAAATGCCAGAACCGAATGACTTGTTACGCCATGCGAGTGCGGTGTAGATGATGTACTCGCCATCACCGACCACGGTGACGAAACGACCATTCGGCGAGTGGAGAATCGCGGTGGGGAAGACCTCGGTCGTGCCCATGTCTTTCACGCTGAAGGAGACGCGTGCGCCATCGGCCTGGGAGGCGGAAGCTTCGACGGTGGCAAGGTTTCCGGACAGAACCTCGTGGTTCTTCGTGTAGATGAGCTTGCCAGACGGATCCATGCTGAACGTAGGCTCGTCGCGACCAAGTTTGATCACCACGACACCCTCATCGAAACCGACGGCCACCTCGTTCGCGCCCTTGTTGAGAGCGACACACCACGCGCGCTCGAGACCGTAGCTCAGCGTGTTCTCGATGCGGTACGTGGACGAGTTCCAGATCTTGATCGTTCCGTCCTCGCTTCCACTGATCACGACCGGGAGGTTGTCCAACCACACGGCGAAGGAGACGTTGTTCGTGTGCCCCTCCATCGTCTGCACGCACGACTTGGACAAGTAGTCGTAGATCTTGACCGTCTTGTCGTCGCCACAGGTCGCGAGGTACGGCTTGTCGGATCCGGGGTAAAAGTCGACATAGTTGACGCCCTTGTCGTGGGCCTCGAGGGTGACGTTCGGTGTGGACGAGGCGAGCGACCACATCTTGACGGTGCGGTCGAGACAGGCGCTGATGAAGGTGTTGCCGTCCTTGGGGTTGAAGGAGAGCGACATGATGTAGTGGGTGTGGCCTTCGAAGGTCTGGGCGGGCGTCAGATGAGTTCATGCACGGCGCCATCGCCACGCACCTGGATGTTCTTCCACCCCTTCTCCCAGTCCCAGGCCTTGATCGACATGTCATCGCTGCCCGTGAGCACAATCGGCAGCGTCGGGTGCACCGTCAAACACCGGATATAATCAGGATGGGCCTCGAACGCCGCGACCTTCTCGTGCGTGTTGTAGTTGAAGACCCGCAGCTGGTAGTCGTCCGAACCCGCGACGAACCAGTTCTTCCGCGGGATGAACTTGGCGCAGCGAACAGGAACTTCTGCAACCTCGAAGCTTCGCACAAGGGCGCCGGTGTTGTGGTTGTAGATGTTCACGCTACCGTTGTAGAGCGCGGTGAGCAGCCATGGCTCTGTCGGGTGAAAGTCGACCGCCTTGACTCGGTCAGAGCGCGCAAATAGTTTTTTCTGCAATATCCAAGTTAGTTTGCACTCTGCGAAACTGGTAGAGCAAGACGTACGGTGACCTCGAACAACATGATGGCAATTAGCAGGTCGTCGACCGTGCCGCATCTCCTGACGTGGAAGACCTGTTTGGTGCCAGGGGTAGATCCTAATACTCGCGGCTTATCTTATCTTATCTATGCGCCTGGATCAATGAAGGTGGGCGCTTGATGTCAGGAATCAGGACGTACCAACTCGTACCAGGGACTCAAACACACGCCCGCCCAGCGCGATTCCAGGTCCTAAATGTAGAGGTAAATGATATGAGTATCGCAGTATGATTTATAGTGGACATACCAAAGTTCGGTCGAAACTAATGCCCGCTACTGGAGTTCCGTTGTAGTTCCTCTCACAACGCAACACGAAGTGTCTTGACGATAGTCTGCACTGGGCGATTATCGCAAAATGCGTTGAGACCGAGATGATGGGAGAAGGGAAGAAAGAAGGGATGTGGGAGGGGGAAAGAAGGACGCGATACTTAAGGCGCGTCCCCAAAACGCGTGCGCCATTTTGAAGGTCCGACGAACTCCGATTGAACCGCGGCGGCACGAAATTCGGGACGCTGGCTCAAAAACTTCTGACAACTCGCCAGCATGTTTTAAAAATGGGGTTCTGACCAGGGAAACAGCCAGACGCCTGATCCACGCAGAAAAGTGGCAGGTATGAATACTCCTAGAACCCAACCTTATCCTGGCCATCTTAGGGAAGTTGGGGTGCAAGTATCTCAGCAATTGCGCGCTCTCGAGGGCTAAACAGGGTATAGTAAATGGTACATATAGAGCTCGGTGGGTCTACATTAACCGCCACCGCATCCACCTCCACCTCCACCTCCACCTCCCCCGCATCCGCCACCTCCTCCGCACCCACCGCCGCCGCCTCCACATCCTCCTCCACCTCCCGCATTACCCCCTCCACATCCTCCACTTCCACACCCTCCTGCACTACATCCTCCTCCGCCACACATACCGCTTCCCTGAAAAGTCAAATCAGTGGGTCAGTATAAAATCTAATAACCACGTAGACACGACCACGTACATTTCCACAGGCACCTCCATGATCCACGACATGGTGGTCAGCCCCAACACACCCTCCATACCCACCCCCATAATATATAGGAACAGGCATCAAGAACGGGTACCCATACCCACACCAATACGGGTCCCCATTCCGCGCATCCTCCCTCCTCCTGATCTCCGCATCGCCCCGCTTCTTCTCCGCCGCTTGCTGCCTCTTGATGCGCCGCTGCATGCGCATCTGGTGTTCGCCATGACGCACCTTCTCCCTGCGGAGGGCGCTCTTGTTTCTGGAGGTAAAGGAAACGCTGTTGTGCTCGCTGGCGTGTGTTGCGGCGAGGGCGTCGGGGCGGGAGGCGGGTGGGACGAGTTGGGAGGGTGGGGCGATGGGCTCTGAGCGGGAGGAGATGAACTTCGAGAGGCGTTGGCCGATGGTCGTCCCAGGGAGAGGGCAGCCACAGTGCGTGTAATCGAGGGAGAAGCGGTCCTATTGGACAAATCGTCAGGAAGGCAATATGGCAGGGCTAGTATCAAGTAATCTGACCTTCCATGCCCGACAGGTGATATCGAATGCCGATGAGAGGGTTATCCCATCGACCTTGTCGTCGCTGAGGCCAAGTTAGTAACACTCCCTCGTCAGTGAATAGCCGCGACGTACTGGTCGATGTATCTCCCGACGAATGCCTTGCAGTCGGTCTCGTACTTCTTGCTCATCAACTGGTGGGTGTGCCAGGCGAGATCAATGTCGAGTGTCGGGACAAAGAACGAAGCCGGTGAGGACGACAGAAGGTCCATGAACCTACGCTACCAAGTTAGATCTACAGGAAGAGCAGCTATTAGAATAAGTGGGCGCACGCGTGGTATCGAGCAATAGCATGCTGGAGTGCAAGTTCATCCTCTTCCTTGTCGAAGAATCCTTCTTTCGTCCATTGAAGGTCAGCCATCTTCTGCACAAAAGTTCCTTGTCGAAGCACCTAATCAAGCCATTAGCAGAGAGAAATGACAACGACCGTCAAGCCAACATACCGCTCCCACAAGCTCAACCGAATACACCATAGGCGTCGCATGCGCGCTCATCACCCTCCCAAGGATCGCATGCCTCCCCATTCTGGCCCTCATTCCCGCCAACGTCCACCCGGCGCTCTCCAAGACCTTGCCGGCCAGTTCCTCATTTACCCCGTTCTTATAGTCCTTGTTCGCGGTCTTCAGACTGTGTTTCTGGAGTGTCTGGGACATGATGGAGTAACTCGTGTGGCGTATGGTGCTCTCAGAATCCTTGGTGGTCCCGAAGAGGCACCCGGGAAGCCGCGTCTGGAGGTCGATGCGCGAGAGGTTATCGGCGAGTTTGCGCGCGCAGAGGGCGTCCTTGGTTAACGGTGCGCAGTTGAAAGTTGGGCAGGAATGGGTGAACCCTTGTTGAAGATACCCTTCCCCTTCCGGTGTCATGTACGCTACGTTGGGAGCAAGTCAGCTTGGTATCGGGGAATGGTGATGCTAATACGACGTACGAACGAGGACCCGTGCACGGCACCTTGGGCATGACACCTCCTTGTTCACCATGACCTTGGCGCTGTCCCTGTAGTCGTAGGGAAACCCGACGCGCTGTTCGAACATCTGGACTCGGGCATCCGTCATCAAAGGTGGAGAGTTTAGGATGTGCGGGATGAGCGCGAGGTTGTCTCCGAGAATGATGCCTAGCGCGAATAGGGGTATACAGGCGGGGACCCGTTGCGCGTCTTCCGCATACCATCTAGAGATGAGTAGTTAGAGGATAATTTAGTTCGAAATGTAGATAGGCAGCACAGCGTACCTAGGGTTGAGCATGTAGGAATGCCATACCATAAGCACGTCGAGCGGTGGAAGGTTGTCTTCCAACCTCTGCTTCCCACCCCCGTACCCCGGCTCAGGCAGCGAGCGACACCACATATCAAACCTAGCATCCCGTACACACTTCAGCCGCCAATTTTCAGTTCAGAGTAACGCAGCACATACCTCTCTACAGCTAAAGAGACGAACCACGCCCACCTCTTCTCCTTATCAGCCGGCATCCTCGCGAGTCCACCTTCAGCACTCGGCTCCCAACCCTCAACCTCGGTCTTCAGAGCATCGAGCGCATTGAGCAGAGCCAAGTGTCCTTTGATCTCCGGGATGTCGACGAGGAGGCGGCCTGTCTCTTTGCCTCCGATTGAGAAGGAGGTGGGGAAGGTGTATGTGGGCGGATGCTCGGGGGTGGGCTCGGTTGGCGGGTCGTCGGCATAGGATTGGGATGATCCGTGGGCGGGGTGGGTATGAGGATAAGAATGGTTTTCTGGTACAGGAAAGGCTGGTACTGAGCCGGGGGCGGCCGTGGATGTGTACGTTGGAGGGGGGAGTGGTTCTGCGTCGGGTCTCGACATTGTCGTACGACTGAGGATCGTTGGAAGAGAGGTGGGGTATGGCTCTGTTTCCAGGAGTGATGTAGGTATATGTATACTGTACTGATGCTGTATAAGTATGAGGGCGGACGGGTACAGGCTGATCAGAATCAGGCTGGCAGCTGCGGTTTGGCGTTTGGGAAGGGGTATTTTACAGCTTTTTACAGCAGTTTGTGGGGGGTATCGTGTGGTTTATGCTCAACGGTGCAGATTTGAGGGTCGGGCAGTGAGGCGGGTATACATGGGTCGGAGGTGTCTGAACCGAGATGGTGGAGGTTATGGGGAAGAACGCAATGGCATGTGCGACAAGGTTGAACATTGATAGGCGCCCGGGCCCAGTCTGAGTCTCCAGAGGCTATGCATGGAGGCTGTGTTGATAAGATTAGGAAACCCATGTCTTCTGCTACATACATCTGTAGCCAAGATATCTCACTCGGGAGCCGAAAGCGTATGTAGTACTGGGTTCGGATGACCGCTTAAATGTGTTCGACACTTAGGATGCAAGTTAAATGAGCCTAGTATCCGAAGGTTAAGTATCATCAGTGGCAGGGAGCTGATTCGGAAACATGGAGAACCAAAGCGATCGCAAAGGGTTAGACATAGGAGAGCGCCCAATGAATAGATATCTAGGTTAATTTACCTGAGATGGGATGTACACAAAACCAAAGTGCAATATGCGCCTCTGGCGCAAAACGAAAAAGGACCGTGCTCGCATCCCCCAGCTACAGACGTGCATTGGCATTCCACATCGCCCATAGAGCTGGAAATGGATACACCGTGCCGGGGGAGATACTGGATTCCCAGCCAGTTATCACTCTCCTCGTCGTCTGACATTTCGACGATCTGGCTCTTGGGGCGAGGCTCTTCCACCATGTTAATGACCTTCTCCGCCTCTTTCCTGGGAGCATTGGTAGCTTCTCCAACCTGAGCAGACACCAGGACACTGCTCTCGCTAGGCGAGCGAGTCTCTGCATCGATGACCATGTTAGTCCATTCTGCGGGAAGGTCACACAGCTGAAAACGAACAGTTATAGTCAGCATCCAGTTCAAAACGGAGAAACTTGTGCTTCACGCTCACCTTGGGAGCCTCCGTGAGGAGGCCGGCTCTGTCAATACCGGTGCGCTTGGCCCACTCCTTTTCTCGCCTCGGATGGCTCAGAGTCTTCCCGACATGACGGTACCACGCCGACAGGTAGTAAGTGTCCTCTAGAGTGACGGGGGTCTTACAGGGGATGCATTTTACGTGCTTCGCGTCGATAATCTGGCATCGGGGGTCGTTCTCAAGGACCCTCCTCCTCAAGGCTGGGTCTGTGATATATATATCCTTCTTCCTTGGTCCGGTAGATTTTGAGCTGGTAGAACGAGATGTTTTGTTTCTCTATGGTTCAAGATTTATATGGCTAGCGTAGCTGGGTGAGGTAGGAGTATTGACTGACCTGTTTCCCTTTCGATCTGCTTGCCGCAGTTGCACGCTTCTTCGATTGGCGCTTTGCTGCCGTGACCCCCGCCTTCTTCGGGTTGGAGATTGACTAGATAAACGTTAGCCTAAGGTAGCGCCGATGGTAGCTGACTTACTGTGCTGGCCTTGCTTCCAGTTGATAGCTCCATTTTCAAAGTGAAAGGGTTGCTTTGACTGAGAAGTTCAGCGGGGGGCGTCAACGAATGATTTAGGTATCCGTAGAATCATGGGATATTTCTTTTATATAGCTACTCTACCGACACACAGATAAAGAGGTACAATGCGCGGTAACCGGTTTAGGAACCGATTTCTGAACAGCAATGCAAGGTCAATCAATGCTTTGTCAATTGTCACTGTCCGCCGCGCTGTCGCTTTGGTTCCTTTATGTTGAGATTATCTACCGAATGCTGGGGCATTGTTGCTTCGAGCCGTTCCAAACTTTTTCTATGGGACCGTAGCCCAAACTGGATGAGGTTCCGAAGGGCGCGGTGGATTACGGTTAAGGTGGGAATTGGGAGTGCGGGTGAGAAGCGTGGGAATTCAATAAGCGCCCGTCAAGATGACGTCTGCGCAAAGTGATTATAGTGTTCATTCCGCCCTACCTCTCCCAGGACGGCTGTGGTGCGAGAGAATAATCTCCTCGAACCGAACCGTCTTCTCTGTAGAAGGAAGTCACGAGGCAATATGAGCCCTAGATACGCGAACCGAGTCAACTGAGTACGGGCGGGGCAACCGCGATCATGCCACTGGTCCAAACCTGACCACGAGGCGTCGGCTGCCTCGGCTCTCACCAAATCCAATTGCTAGTTTCAAACTCCGGGGACCTATAAGAACGACCTGGCTTCAGGCTTTCACAAAGCCTCTCTTTCCTTTCCCAACTTCCATCATCACCCCCTGTGTCAGTGTAAACTCGCCCCAAAGATGGTTGTCTTTACCAGGGCGATGGTCGCAAACGTGAGTCCATGTGTAAAAGTGCTTATAATCTGTTCTAATAGCTAACCTTTGAATATAGCCCGCTCTTGCTTCGAAAAAAGTGGCGCTCAGCGAGTCAAAGCGCGAGTCGAAGTTGCGCGCAGCTGCGGCTAGGAAAGCAGAGAAGGTCAGCCGTGGTCTGGATATCTAGCTATTAGCCCTGTTCTCACTCGAATCCCAGGAAAATACCGATCCCACTCTCCAGAGGGCCGAGAAGACCTCGAAAGTCAAGTTCGACGAAGCGGCCTTCAGGAAATGGATCCTTGAGCAGGACCCTCGCTGCACGCTCATCGACGATAAGAATGTCAAGTGCAAGACATGCGATGATCAAGATATAAAGCTCGAAAACGTCTTCTACCTTCGTGCCTGGTTCAGGCACGTCAATCGAAAGGCCCACCAGGATCGTGAGGAGGAGTGGGCCAAGAAGGCGAATGTCGCTAGAGCGTCGCTTCGCATCGAAGCTCCCAAGGTCAGTCATTACAAGACTTCTATCGGCCTTCCCAGATCGCGTACTAAATACTTTACCATTCAGATCAGCGACTTCTCCTGGACCAGAATTGGAGCGACGAAGGTCGCCAAGGGGGAGGAAGTCGCCCTCATTGGCGAAGCCCTCAAGTCTTGGATCGAGAAGATGAAGACCTTCCCCAGCGTTCATCCCAGCCTCGGTCGCGATGCACTCCCTCCCCCCGGTTTTGAGTGCCAGTGCACCTCCGCCCCCGGCGGGTGTGAGCATGGCCCGCTTTCGCTCTGCGATAAGGGCGCCAAGTGCACTTTAGTCTTGTGCGCTTGCCATCGCGGGGTTGAACCTAGCTCGGGCCGCGCTACCAGTGTACCTCGCGCTCTGTGTATCCTTCGCATTTGATGCTTTTAAACCCACTTATGTACCCATACGATTGGTTATCTCTTTTCTTCTACTTTGTTTTGTACATATGTATACAATTCCATTCGAACGTTACGACCTCGCCCATAGCGTTCTTGCATCCCGGTCCCATTTCAGTCTGCTTCTCTTTCCCCATCACTCATCACATTCCTCAAATCAATATTATTTCAGTATGCTTTCTGTTATACGTGCGTGTTGTTTACACGAGTACTCTGGCCAATGATCTCGAGCAATCTATAACATTGAACTAGGACGACTTCACGTCGACTTCATTTGTTCCTCATATGCTTCTCCCAGTTGCGTCCAGCCGTGACCGCCACACCTTGGGATGTCACGGAGTGACAGGTTGACGTCAGGCAACGCTGGTACACTCGAACTCCTTTTAGGCATGTCACAAGATGTCACGCCGGACTTAGAGAAATCGAAGTTCCGCCCGCGCAAAGGCACTGGTGATACATATAGCGAGAATATGGTAGATAACCATTCTTTCAAGCTTATTGTTAGATCACAGGGGGACGGTAGCCCTAACGGGATAAGGCTCCGAAAGGCGCGGTGGGTTAAGGCTAAGGTGGGAATTGGGAGTTCGGGTGAAAAGCGTGGGAATCTAATAAGCGCCCGTCAAGATGACGTCTGCGCAAAGTGTTTATCGTGTTCATTCCGCCCTACCTCTCCCAGGACGGCTGTAGTGCGACAAAATCGTCTCTTCGATCCGAACCGCCTTTCTCTGTAGAAGGATGCCACGAGGCAATACGAGCCCTAGATACGCGAACCGAGTCAAAGTACGGGCGGGGCAACCGCGATCATGCCACAGGTCCAAGCCTGGCCACGAGGCGTCGGCTGCCCCGGCTCTCACCAAAATCCCAGCTACTTTCAAACTCCGGGGGACCTATATAACGACCTGGCTTCAGGCTTCCACAAAGCCCTCTCTTTTCTTTCCCAACACCCATCATCACCTCCCGTGTTGGTGTAAACTCGCGCCAAAGATGGGTCTCTTTACCGCAAGCGTGAGTCCGTGTTTAGGGCTGCTTATAGATTGTCATAATGACTAACTACTGAATCTAGGCCGCTCCTGGATCCAAGAAAGTGGGCTTGAGCAAGGCGGAGCGCGAGTCGAAGTTGCTCGCAGCTGCGGCTAGCAAGGCAGAAAAGGTCAGCAATGGTCCTTATATCCATTTATCGGCGTTATTCTAACTCAAAGGTCAGGAGAATGCCAATCCTGCTCCACTGAAGGCCAAGAAGACCTCTAAAGTCAGCACTGGTCATGCTATCTTCAGGAAATGGGTCCTTGAGCAGGACCTCCGCTGCGAGCTTATCGACGAGAACAATGTCAGGTGTAAGGCCTGCGAGAAGGACATAGGCCTCGAGACAGCCTACCGCATCTACACCTGGTTTGACCATGTCAAGCGAAAGGTCCACCAGAAACGCGAGGAGGAATGGGCCAAGAAGGCGAACGTCGAGATAGCGTCGCTTCCTACCAAGGCTCCCAAGGTAAGTTCTCACACTGGAGCTCGTATCTTCCCTTCCTCATTGCGTTACTCATCACCTAACATGCAGATGATCGACTTTCTCTTGGTCAAATATGCGGTGGAGAAGGTCGCCGAACCTCCCCTCACTGACGAGGACGTCGAGGCTTGGATTGATGAACGCGAGCCCATCCCCAGCGTTCTTCCCGACCCTCTTCCCCGAAAATGCCGGTGCACCTCTGCGCCAGGAGGGTGTGAGCACGGCCCACTTTCATTATGCAACAAGGGTACCAAGTGCACCTTGGCCTTATGCGCCTACCATCGCAAGGTTGTCTAACCGAGCGGCCGCGCTCCCTGTAGTACTTCGTGATACTACTAAGTTCATGGTTTCAACTCAATGTATCCTTTTCATTTCACCGTTTTACATAAACACACTTCTCTACCTACACTACTTAGTTATCTCTTTCCTTCCAATTTGGTTCGGCTTCATTGTTGTAAACAGTTCCATTCGATGTAATCGATGTATGTAATTGGAAAATCGTCCTGTTTACGCTCGACAAGGCATTCGTTCCTAGAAGACGGTGTCATCGCCTAGGATGGCTGAAACACCATTCGATAGACACGTATATCGTAAACTTCGCTTGTTTGCACCCCAGTCCAGCGAGGAAATACCGCTATGTTACAACTTGAGAAACAGCGGACATATGTAGAGACCTGAGATAGCTAAGCGACATCCAATACTATGAGAATGATATAATATCCGCTAGGCACTCCCGTCCCCATACTTATCCCCCACCACCTCCACCACCGTCTCCACCACCGCCACCGCCGCATCCTCCCCCTCCGCCCCCGCCTCCACAGCCACCGTGACCCCCACTACCACCCCCGCATCCGCCTCCTCCCCAACCACCTCCGCTATCTGCCGCACCACCTCCACACCCGCCACTCCCACACCCTCCTGCACTACATCCTCCACCTCCACAGACACCGCTTCCCTGTTTAACAAAGAATGCGTTAGACTCTAGACCTGTAGGTTAAATACTATTGTACACACGTTACCGCATGCTCCTGCATGGTCAACCACAGTACTGTTCGTGCCGACGCATCCACCAATCGCGCCACCATAGTAGATGGGGACTGGCACAAGGAATGGTGTACCATATCCACAGTAAACGTTGTCAGTAGTGCCATTCCGCCTCCGATCTCCGTCCCTCTTCTTCTCCTGCTCCCTCTTCATTCGACGGTTTATTCGCGCGATATGATCTTCGTGACGGCTCTTCTCAACTTTCAGGGCCTTCTTGTTCCTGGACGTGAATGAGACGCTGTTATGCTCGCTTGCATGCGTTGCGGAGAGGGCGTCTGGGCGCGAAGGGGGCGGAATGAGCTGCGATGGTGGAGAGTGAGGCTGGGATGATATGAGTCGGGAGAGGCGCTGGCCGATCGTAGTACCGGGCAGTGGACATCCGCAATGAGTATAATCGATGCCAAAGCGATCCTAAAGCGAGTCTGGTATGAGCTATTGAAAGTATCTCTGTGTCGGAGATAAGCTGACCTTCCATGCCCGACAAGTGAGATCGAACGCAGATGAAAGTCGTATACCATCAACTTTATCATCGCTGAAAATGATGAATTTGAATTAGCACTATTCTCGTGGTGCATGGGAATGGGGCGTACTGGTCAATGTATCTCCCGACGTACGCTAGGCAGTCCCCTTCATATTGCTTACTTGTTAGCTGGTGCGTATGCCACGCCAAATCGATGTCTAAAGTCGGTACGAAGAATGACGCTGGTGACGAAGATAGTAGATCCATGAAGCTGGAAAAGGTGAGACTACAACTTGAGATGAAAGGGAGAATAAGAACTGACGCGTGATACCGTGCTATAGCATGCCTCAGGGCCAACTCATCATCTTCCTTATCGAAGTACCCAGGTCTCGTCCACCCGAGGTCGACCATCTTCTTAACGAAGCTCCTTTGCCTCAGAACCTATCCCCGCGTTAGAGCTAGCGAGACAATTACTAGAGAGAAAGGGACTCACAGCGCCAACGAGCTCCACGGAGTATGGCATCGACGTCGAGTGTGCGCTCATGATCCTCCCCAGAAGCGTGTGCCGCCCCATTTTGGCCCGCATCCCGGCCACGCTCCACTCTCCCTCAACCAATAGTTTCTGTACCATGTCTTCGTCGACACCTTCTTCTCCCACGGACTGATAGCGGGGAGCCAGAAGTCCAGCTAGAGAGAGACGTTTCCGTGCATTCGACATTATAGTCAAAGAGATGCGCAAGGATGCGGGGGAGGCCTCGTCCGTGGTAGAAAGCAGGCACCCCCTACATTGAGTCGGTTAAGTTCAGTTTGACCTTTACAAGAAAATGAAGGGACACACGGTAGCACTGATGCGACGTCTTTAGACAAGTTCTCAGCGAGCTTTCGTGCACAGAGCGTGTCGTGGGTTATAGCTAGGCATCCTGGTGTACGGCATAGCTGGCTGAAGTTCTGCTGAAGATATCCTGTTCCATAAACAGTCATCATAGCTAGATGCGAGTATGATTTTGCCCGAGTAAGAATTAACGCTATTTGCTTCTAGTACTAGGGACTTACGCATCACGGTTTTCCATCGGCATTTGGGGCAGGTAACCCCCTTGGTGACCATCTGCCTCGCGCTTTGTTTGTACTCGAACGGAACGCCAACGCGTTTCTCGAAAGTCTTTACTCGTGCAGAGCTCGGTGTGGAAGCGAGAATGTCCGGTATGCGGCTCTATTCATCCAGAAGACGCCCATTTGAGCTGGTGAGTCGACTGCACTCCTTTAAGACGTACCATGTTTACTCCCAGTGAGTTTGCCAGCGTGAATAGGGGCTTGCATGCAGGGACGCGCTGGGCGTCTTCAGCATACCACCTTAGAACGAAGGTACGTCAGCTTCTATAGCGAATGTGTGTGGATGGCGTACCTTGGGCTCAGCATGTACGAGTGCCAGACCATGAGGACGTCGATGGGCGGTAGCGCATTCTGTAAAGGTCCCAAGCTCGAGTTCAATGGGAGAGATCGGCACCACGCGTCAAATCTAGTGACAAGGAACGATGTTCAGCTCCTAGGGTAGCATTTCAGAATGATGACACATACCTATCAGCGGCCAGCCCGACAAACCAGGCCCACCTCTTCTCCTTGTCAAACGGCATCATTTCTAGACCGCCCTGAGCTTCTGGCTCCCATCCCCTCACTTCTCGTTTCAAGGCATCGAATGCATGAAGAAGTGCCAGGTGCCCTTTAATCTCGGGCACGTCGACTAGGACCTTGATAGTCTGCCTACCACCAATCGTGAAGGAGGTTGGAAAGGTATATTTGGGTGGCACTTGGGTTGTTTCGTCTCGTGGGCCTCCGTATGTGCCAGCACCTGGTTCAGAGGCGGCTTGAGAGCGGGGTAGAGATGCCCCAGGGAGAGCTGTAGAGCTGTATCTCGGGGGATGCTGGCTTTCTGGAGGGCCCGTAGCGGTCGACATGGATGCCAAGCTCTAAGCAGCACGACGCGGATTTGATAGAGCATGTTAAGTGCACGCACGGATCTTTATATGAATGATGGTCCGGGGTGAATATGATATCAGTATCATCCTCCGGGGTGCCGAGTTTGTGCCTGACCTGACGGCTACCCCGCCGTTTTACACCTTTTCACAGCCCTTCGAAGTTCGAAGCACACTGACCGTCGTAATGCCATTAATGACAGTTGCACCCACCATCCACAATCGGTGAGATAGGCTGTAGCATGTGGATGCAGAGCTTTCCGTCTCGAACACAGAGAAGTTACATATGGCGGGGAGTCCCTCTCTGGACACCATCGTCAAACGGTCGTGGTGGTCGAGGTGAAAGATGGTAAGCGCCGGGCCCAGACGGTACCAGATCAGTCCATTAGGACATCTAAAAATGATTAGATTAGATCGCCTATCCCCCTATCTTGAATTCGCTGGATTCATAATCTCTCGTGGTCCTTTCCTCAGCAGTATTACAGAACGGTGGGCTTTTGCGATATATAGAGCTGTAAAGGCCACCACGAAAGAATAAGGCAGAAATGGACACGACATCTCTTTTCCGACAACGGATTGCATGCTAACGGGGTCTCTTGTCGTCAGTTTTTTGGTCCGCAATAATAGCATCTTGGTTGTCTGAGGGCGACCCGAGTCTCGCTGCCCTGCCTTTCTTACCGGGAAATCTTAGATAGAAGTAATATACCGGTCATGATACACCGTAAAGGCAGTCATTCCTCTCTCCAGGATCCCAAGATGCTCTTCCACTTCTTTCAGGCAAAAGGCCAGAGCCGTCGTTCCTCCCATGTCCTACAGATGAATGTAGAAGTGTACGTCAGTCCATCAGATATGTAGTTAAGCATCCTGGATGCACTACTCACCGTATGAATTCACATCGGATGGGTGCCAGACGTGAACGTGCTGGTGCCGCTCTATCCTCGTTATAACATCTCTCCCAGCGATCACCATGTCGTTGACCGTAAAGTCGTGTGCATTCTGAAAGACTTCGATACCTGACGACTGACCTCCTATTTCAAAGCCAAATGTCAATAGACTATTGACAGGGTGTGCAGAGATACTTGGCACTCGAACGTACCGTTACTTTTCAATGGAGAGGAATGTCCGCCTGACATAACAGGTTCGAGCAGAGGGCTATGGCTCTCCCTGGACAATAAAGAATCGCCATTGTCATTGTATGGGCGCGGAGGGTTTTCTATCATATACATCACACGAGTAAGCTTTCAATCACATAAAACGGCACCTAATGTGATGGTTTTGCTCACCTCGACTACCTCCTGACTCGTGAAGGGTATCCTTCGCGGCCATGATTGGTGATGACCTATGGTGACCGCGACACCTTCTTACCACAGAGTATATATACTTCACGAGTGGCTCCATGACAGAAGAGATGGGAGATGTGCGGTGGTAGCTATCCAAGCACCGGTAATGCCTAGCTCGTCGTGGTCAGTGGAAGAGAGGGCGGAGATATGCGGCCATGCGAATCGGCAGGTACAGAGCCAATCGTTGACGTGATGCACTGCAATCCAACGAATGAGACGTAAGGAACTGCTGTGTTTCGTTCCCCTGTTATAACACTCGTGCAGGTAAGTTAACCTCAGATCACTCCTGCCAAGAGCACATGTCGTCCAGAGAAGCTGCGTACGGCACGCTCATATTATCTTGAGCTTGGCTAACCACTTCCAATGCGGCGCAATATGGCCCCGCACTCGTCGTGCATATCCAAAGACATACAGCAGTCCCCCAACGAGGACAGCAATCACACTGACAAGACCCGCCCACCGAAACTGTGAGGGCTTCGCGAGTCCCATCGTCAAAGCATACTTCGCCATGTCGAAGATATTCTAGCCACCATCATTCAGTCTCGCCTTCACCACTATTGCCGCTGACGACGGTATAAAGCTCACCTGGAGCGTGAATTGTATCGACGTGAGGCGGTTGCGGCGCGGGTGGGCTTCGAGCGATTCTTGGAGGATCTGAAGCTGTGCGAGATCAAACATCCATAAACCGATGCGCGACAGGGCCATTCCTATGGGGTTGGTCGGTCAGCTCAGAGGGGTCGATCTACTGGCCCTTCGAGTCTAACGGAATTACCTCCAAACAGTGCTGCAGCAAGCCATGGCGGCAATGCGTGATTTGAAGGGCTGACCACAGCCTGAGATTCCTTGCCTGCGTACGGTGTCGAGAGGGTCGTGGCCAGATGTATCGATACAACGACAGGTAAAAGGCATGTGAGCTCGAACCTATAACAAGATAAATCAGTGAATAAACTGGCTACACAACCAAGGAAGATGGAAGGGCAGAGGAGCATACCATATAGACCAGGATCCAGTGCGGACGAGCCCTATTCGTCGGAGTACGAGTGGAAAAAGAACCGTTCCGAGAAGGCCAGCAAATGTACACGCAGCTCGCTGGCCTGCGAGAAACGGGTCGCTATAGTTCAGTGTGTTTTTGAGGTAGGTGAGCATCGTGCCGTCAAATGAGAGCACTGTCAGATAGATGCTCGCGATAGACAAAGAAGCTGAAGAAGTCGTCAGTAATGCTGCCAGCCAAGAGGAACTAATATACTACGCACTGTAGAACACGGGGAGTTTACTGAACTCATTGAGATCCTTGGCGAAGATACGAATGGCGCCGTGCATAGTATCCAATGCAGAGGAACATCTTTGAAGTGCACTTCCAGGGACCCCATCGTTTTGAGCTGGGGTATCGGAGGTCAGCTCTGCATCGGGAGTGCCGTCCGCAACTTCCCTCGCTTTGAGCTGTGGAAAGCGGCCAAGAACCAGGCCACTGAGAAAGATCTATACATGCTTTAGAGTCAAAGTTGCAATCAAGGCTCATCCACATAGTACCTCCAGGCCAAAGCAGAACACCGTCATCCCCGTCAGAAACGCAGCTGCGAAGGGATAGCTCACGCCAGCTGCCAGTGCCGACACAAAGAGCGGCGAGAGGAGATCACAAATAAGGTCCTAGAATAGCAGATAAGTCATCATCGCAAGCAATCTCTTGAAACGACCCTACCGTTCGCCGAAGCCATGTATTCATAACAGTCAACTTGTCAGAGGAACCATCGCTGATAACAGACGGCCACTCCCTCTCAACACTAACCGCCAAACACACACTCGACACCTTCTCAGCACACCCAAACACGACTATCGCCCCCATTGCCAGGACCAAGCCAGCCGATCCTCTCCGACGAGCACTCTCCACCTTGAATAGCACAAGAAGCAAGCCGTACATCGAGGAGGTCGCGAGTTTCTGTACCCCAGTCGCATATCGAACAACCGCAAGTCTTTTATACCGATCGACGAGTCCCCCAGCCCAGCTTGAGAAGAGGATCCCGGATGCGGTGGTGCAGAAGCCGAAGGCGGATGCGGGTACGAGTGTTTGAGGGAAGATGATGACTAGGAAGAGGTATACAGCGAAAGCGGAGCTTCGCTCGCCCCAGGCCCTGACAATAAGCTCATGAGTATCTGGTACATGACTTATGGAGGTCGATAGACTAGGACTCACGAAGAGAATCTTAGTGCGCATAGGCTCAAGAGGCCTTGCACCGCGAGAGTGCTACGACCAGGAGGACGACCTGATGCTGTTCCATTGACAGGGCTATCGAGTGTGTCTCCTGCCTCCAGAGACGCCGATCCCTGCGCCCAGAGTTCTGGTTCACCCATTTTCGGAAGTTTCAAGTCATCTTGAATTCCAGGCCTTGGAGATAACGAGGTCATGGTGAAGGTATGGTGAAGGTTTGGTCGAAGTTAAAAACATGTTTAGAGCATCATTCGACGGATCATTGTCGCCCCAAATAGGTCCTAAGTGTTCAGCGTCCCAGCGAGCAGAAGGGCATGTTTAGAAGAGATAGAGTCGTCGAATATAGAAGACGGGAGAATGGCCGGAAGAGTTACAGGTTGGTGGTAGATGACAAGAAGGCTCAATCCTTTGCTTTGGTTTCGCCAAGGTTTCGCCCGCCCTTTCGGAATTTCCCACGGAAGTGATCAGTCGGCGCAACTCTTAAGTATGTCAAGGACGTTTAGACACATTGAAAGGCCAAGTAGTATTAGCAGGTTATATCGACAGCAGAAAACAGAGTCCATAGTGAAGAATAATCGAGTGAATAAATAGATACGACTCAAGACAACCCCGACCCTCGTAGTCACGCAAACATCCTACCCGCCAACAGACTCACGCATCCCCTCCCGCCCCACCCCTCCTCCCCTCCGGCACCTCCGCATCCTTCGGCGCACTCTTATCCGCCGCCTCCCCCACGAAAGTCGGAAACCGCGGCACCCCATCCCTCGTCAACTCCTGAAACCTATACACCACCACCGTCCCGACCTTCGGGGGGTTCTTCCTCTGCTTATCCGAGAGCCCACTCCCCACATTGAATGTCTTGCCCGAGGCCATTTTGCAGATGAGGGAGCCGGTGGAGCCGGCGTGCCTGCCCTTGCCGGGGGCGTAGCCTGTGACGAGGGCTTCGGCGTCGAAGAAGGTTTTGACTTTTTGGAGGGAGGAGGAGCGGGTGTTTTCGTATTGCCTGAATCATCCATACATGTCAGTAAGGATTATCTCGGGTGAATGAGAGAGAGAGAGAGAGATGGGACGTACGATTTAGGCCTGCGAAGCATAACACCCTCCCCGCCAAGCTCCTCCACCTCCTTCAACCTCTCCAGCACATGCGCCCTCCCCGTCGCCGCCACATGCTCCACAACCTTCACATGCTCACACGCATGGCTCCCGCCCTCGTCAAAGAGACCCTTTAAGAGCTCGACGCGCTCTTCGAATGGTAGCTCGCCTTTGGAGGGCACGTCGAAGACTTGGAACGAGATGTTCTTCCAATGCGGAGAGTTCGCAGTCTTGACTATCGATACGGCGGATTGGAACTGTCCTCTGCCCATGAAGAGCTCTCCATCGAGGGTTACGTCCTTCGGAAGATCTACACCAACACAAGTTCCAACATCAGTCACCCGATTCAAAACAACAAAAGAAGGAGCACAACACGACCGTTGTCGAAGAGAACTTAAACATACCTTTGGTAAACCACTCCGGCGCCGTAAACGCATTCCCATTCCGACTCCAAAACGCCCCCTTCCCATCATAATACGTCCTCACCCCATCCAACTTCTCCGAGATCCACCACCCAGTCGGGTCAGGCCCGTCCTCCACATCCCACTTCGTCGCCAACAGCATCCCCGGTATCCCGCCCGGACCCACGCCCACGCCCTCGCCCTCGTCATCTTCCTCGCCTTCATCGTTTTTCTTCGCCTTCGCCTTCGCTTTGCCTTTCGGGGCTTTGGGCTGGGGACCTTCGGGGTTCTTCCACTTGATGCGGGCAGCTTCGTACTCTGCGCCGAGCAGGGCTTGGAGGTGTTTACACGTCCGCGCGTTAACGGGTGCGCCGCCTTGGTTGCGCCAGGCCTACACACCACCACCATCAGTATTCATACTCGGATATCTGGGGTTTAATCAGGGAGGAAAGGACGTACGGGGCAAGAGCAATAATAATGATCCCAAGTCCTTTTAACCTTATACATTGAACTGCTCGTCGCGCTCTTGACCTGCCTCTCCGCGCCGTCGGGCATGTAGACTTTGGGTTTGAGGCCGCTGATGAGAGCGAGCTCGTCGTCGGCTGGAGGGGAGGGGGCGTCTTCGTCCATCGCGTCGTCACCCTCGTCCTCCTCGTCGATGGGCGCCTCGACTTTTTTGGCCTTACCCTTGGAGGCTGGGGCGGTTTTGGCTTTCTTCGCTGGCTGCAGGTCGTCGTTCTCTTCATCGTCCTCGTCTTCGTCTTCGTCGTCGTCGTCGCCCTTCTTCCTCTTCCCACCCACCTTCGCCTTCGACGCCGGTTTCGCCTTCGACGCGGGCTTAGCTTTCGACGCGGGCTTCTTAGCAGCAGGCGCAGCTGCCCCGGTACGCCACGCAATCCTCGCAGCCTCGTACTCCTCCCCAAGGAGCTCTTTAAGGTGCTTACACGTCCTCGCATTCGTCTCCACGCCCTTCTGGTTCCTCCACGCCGGACACGTGCAGTAGTAGTGGTCGAATGTACGTTTGACTTTGTAGACGGATTTGCTGGTGAGGGACTTTACTTCGTGCTCTTCGCCTTCGACGAGGGTGACTTTGGGGCGGATGCCGTTGATCTCTGCGAGTTCGTCTATGGGAAGAATGGACATGGTTAGGTCTGGGTTAGATACTGTACTGGACTGGTTGGTAGTGGAGGGGTGCGTACCATTGGGATCTGTAGCGGTGGGTTTGGAGTCGGGTTCGACGCGCATCGCGGCGTCCTCGTCTTGCTCGTCGTCTTCGGCGATATCCTCCTCCTCTTTCACAGCCTTCTTACCCTTCGCAGTCGCCTTGGCTTTTGAAGCCGGTTTAGCCTTCGACGCGGGCTTCGCTTTAGACGCGGGCTTCTTCGCAGCGGGCGCAGCTATCCCCGTGTCGTCCTCGTGCGCACCAGCCTCCTCTTCCTCTTCGCCCACCTCCTCCTCCTCCTCGACGGTCTCCTCGACCTTGACAGCCTTCCTCCCCTTCGCAGTTGTCGCCTTGGCCTTCGACGCCGGTTTCGCTTTAGACGCCGGCTTCTTCGCAGCGGGCGCGGCGGGCGCGGGAGCGCCCGTGCGCCATGCGATGCGGGCAGCCTCGTACTCCTCTCCGAGGAACTCCTTCAAGTGTTTGCAGGTTCGAGCGTTCGTCTCGACGCCCTTCTGGTTTCGCCAGGCGGGGCATGTGCAGTAGTAGTGGTCGAATGTGCGTTTGACTTTGTAGACGGATTTGCTGGAGGGGATGTTAGTATTTGGTTGGTATTTGGGTGTGAAGAGTTGGGAGGGGATACGGGATGAGGGGTGCGGGAATGGGAATGGGAGGGGATGTGGGAAAGGGGACGAACCTGGTGGCGGACTTGACCTCATGCTCTTCGCCTTCGACGAGGGTGACTTTGGGGCGGATGCCGTTTATGGAGGCGAGTTCGTCTGCGGAGGATGAGTGCCGGTCGTTGTAATTGGAGAAGGGGGTTGGTACTAGTACTCACCGTCGGGGTTGGCCGAAGCAGCGGGGTTCTTGTCGTCGCCTCCACCGGCCTCCTCTTCGTCCACCTCCACTTCCTCCTCGACAGTCTCCTCGACCTTAACAGCCTTCTTTCCCTTCGCAGTCGTCGCCTTGGCCTTCGACGCCGGCTTGGCTTTAGACGCCGGCTTCTTCGCAGCGGGCGCTTCTTCATCCTCCTCCTCCGCCTCCGCCTCCTCTTTAACCTCCTCCTCCTCCTTGACCTTCCTCCTCGATGACGTCCTCGACGGAGGCTTAGCAGCCGCCAACTTCGCCTTGGACGCAGGCTTCTTCGCCACGCCCGAGCCCGAAGCAGCAGCACCTCCTCCAGTCCTCCACGCAATACGCGTCGCCTCGTACGCATCGCCCAGGAGTTCCTTTAGATGTTTACACGTCCGCGCATTCGTCTCGACGCCTTTCTGGTTGCGCCATGCGGGGCAGGTGCAGTAGTAGTGGTCAGCCATGCGCTTGGCTTTGTACACCGATTTGCTACACACAAGTCGTAGAACGGTGAGATACACTTCGATAGGAGGACGGCTGGGACAGGGCGTACCTTGTTGCGGACTTCATCTCGCGCTCGTCGCCTTCGACGAGGTAGACCTTGGGTCTGACGCCGTTGATCATGGCGAGTTCGTCTATGTAGTAGCGCGTCGGTCAGTGCCATAGTCCCTAGGTTCCGAATTCCAACTTTCGGGGGTCTCCCAGGCTGGGGAGAACTTGAGAGTAGGTAGGTAGGATGCACGTACCGTCTGTGTTCACGTTGTTGATCCGTACGTCGACGTTCCCGTCCTCAAAGTCAACGTCCATACCGTCGACGCGTCCGTCGTCGTCGTCGCCCTCCACCATAGGAGCGCTCGCTTTTTTTGTCCTCGGCATGGTTTGTGTACCGCGTTCCTCGGTGTCGTGTCCTGTTGGATTTGTTGCTGTATGTAGCGTTCTTCGTCAACTATTGAATCGGTCGGAGTCCACCAGTCGTGGTTGTGGTCAAAGAGCAAGAGTGGAATTAGACTGTCCGTCACGCCCGCAGTCCGAGTCTGTCAGTTCAACACGGCGATGACGGGTCCGTATATATAGGGGTTTCGAAGTGTTTTCCCATGAGTCATGATTTGGCTGAATAGGAGGTTGTCGACCGTCAGGGATCAAGGCAGTTACGAACGAGCGCTGCTAGCCGCACGCCGGGTTTGCCGACATCCAATCATAGCCTTTCATATGGCGGGTATGACTGGATTTGGGTATATGAGCGCATCAGATGGCGGGAGACGTCGGGACCGACAGTGCCCGCTTCTTTGGCTGCAGGTCTCTTAATTATTTGATTCGTACGACTCCGCATGGCATGACACATCCCCAGTCCCCACCCATTACTTATCATTTCCAAAGCGGCCTCGGATGGAACTGGTTGATGGTGGAACGAACGAAAAGGCGTTGATTAAAAGAAGAGTGCTAAGCGCCCATGCGTATAATCTACAATGCCTCAGCGGAATGCGGATATGGGAACATGCCAAGGCCCAAAAGGCACTTACGCGCCTCGCCCTTGCCCACAAACCCCAGCCCATTCAAAGCCATTCCGAGGACATAATGTATAAGCTGCACGAAAACGAGGAATATCGATCTGGCATATAACTGACGACAGACATATATGACGTTTGCGTAAGGGCGGGCAGGTATTTCGTCGCCTCGTAGTCCGAGCCAAAATTGGAGTCCTGCAAGGATGCCGTTGATTAAATGATAAGCGCCCGGGTAATAATAGATTACTGTAGTAACCTACTACAGCCTGTGCTCAGGCAGATATCGATGTTGTATCGATGTCCCAACGCCCATCCCTCTAAGGTAGACTCAGCACATCTGACCGTCCGTCCCTACTCGGTCTAGTACCTTCTGCCACCCTTGATGCTCGGCGGCTTTCCCTGGACACCCTCTGAACCTTGCACCCTCCAAGCATCTGCAGCGTATTAGCAACGGCAATTCTTCGCCTGAAATCACCATCACAGGTCCGTCAGCTCCCATTCTTTGCGAGAGAGAGAGAAGGGGGAGATGGAGATGGAGATGGAGATCATGCGTACCTGGTCAAAGGTCTGGTATCTCTTGCTGCAATACGGGCACGTAAACCCCTTCTGGAGCTTCTTCCTCTCCTTCTCGTCGCCGCGGCGCTCGAGGCGCTCTTGGAGCTCGGAGATGAGCGCGCGTGCGGAGAGGTCCGCGAGGAGCTCGCGGCGCTCGAGGGCGTAGGCGTCGAGATCGCGGGTGACGAATTCGTCTACGAGCTCCCTGGTGTCATAGCTCTAGTAATAGGTGAACAGGAATGTGAGCGCGTGGAGTAAAGGGAGATGCAGTTGGGTGGGACGAACGGAATGCGCCGGAGTGTAGGCTGCGACGTATGTAGCCAGAGACGCGGCAATGGAGATGAAAATAAAGGCTGGTACGCGCATTTTGTGAGCGAGCAGTGGGATGGGTGGACTGTGTTACATATTGGTTTTATAATAAACAAAAGGCTCGTCGAAAAGAGTGGTTAGAGTCGCGGTTGGCCCCAAATCAGCCGAGGACACCGGGACACCCGCCACATCCGGCTGGATGGGCAAGAGAGCCGTTCTGCTTCGCATAGTAACTATACACTAAGTATATAGCTTACTGTAAACATGTGCACGGAGCGGCGGTGGGAGTTCCTGGAAAGGGTGGAACAGCTTGCGGGACACGGACTCGTGTCAAGGTGCGTCTCGGACTTGTAGTGATGCGAGACTTCATTTGTGCAATTCCGTTATGTGTTATTGGGTGACTTTCCATAACGAAGATATGATATTCAGGAATAAAACGTCGCATCATCGGACTTTGAAAGGGATTAAAAATATTCGGGGTGTAAACCATAAGGCCATCGTGATTACATTCGCAATAGATTTGGAATATCCCTCCTAGTCGATTAGACGCCCTCTTCTTCCAGCGCTTGTTTCCAAATGCCGCCATCCTCCCAGATTCAAGCCTTGATGGACCCAGGAGGAAGATGGAGGGCTTCTCCTCCAGGTTAGAGCTTTGGTTATTGCTGGTGCAGAGGAAGGCCGATTGCACGCCAAGGCCCAAGGCCAAAAGCGCATATACCTTACTCGACTACCACTGACCTTGGATGGCGATGGTAGGGGCGGCACTGACGGACCTAGCTTGGCAGCTTTTGGCCTATCAACAGGAAGTGGACAAGGAGGAAAGGACGAAGCGCAGACTCAGTCCAAGCAATGCAGGATCGATTAACCGGTTACCGCATGGTCGTGGGTCGATTGCATGATGAATCTGTCCGTAAAAGGTAATTCAGGGTTTATTCCTTGCTCATCCAATCTATTCGAGGGGTCCTGGGGCCTCGAATAGATCATGTTTTATTCAGACCCAATGCCATCAAGATTTCATCAACCGGGCAGCGGCACGTCGGCACAGGAGCTCTATAGATTCCGAGATATCCTCAATCTATTCGAAAAATATTCCAAACGCGTTATGGAAAGTCACCCATTAGGCCCTGTTCGGCAACGATAATTTGGTTGTATTCTCATTTTGATGGAAATGCGAACAATTCCCACTTCGTATGAATTGAGCATACCCCGACGTCTGGGCGACGTGGCGGAGTCCGAGCGCTGTCTAGCGACTTAGCTCGTCGTGATGGAGGTGCGCGCTCATCGTCGTGGACGATGAGCGGCTGGTCCACATCGAAAATTTCATTCAAGCTACATTTTGACGCAAGTAGGTTGAATAGAAGGTATAGTTAAGGTCCTATGAAAATGAGGACATTTTGGAAAAGTGACCTTACTCATCGTGCTCGACGATGTGCAGCATAGGACAGCGGAAACCTCACGACGGTCCCCGACGTTCAGCTCGGGTTCTCACAGCTTCGTGAGCCATGGGAATTGATTCTATTTCTGTGGAAATGAGAATACAATCAAAATACGACCATATTATGGTTGCCGAACAGGGCCTTAGGCGCAAATTAGGCGTGTGCGCCTGAGGGGAGGATGAAGCACTGTCCGGCTGGGTCTGTGTTAGCCTCGCTGGCCCCGTTTATTTCGTTTCGAAACAGAGCGGGGGTTTAAATTCAACTAGCGTAGGGCGGCTTGACCCTCGCTTGATCAGAAGTCAGATTAGATAGTGATTGCCCACTCTCCCAGTTTCCATCGCATATTCTCCCCCCTCCTCCCCCCATGACCAATGCCACGAGTGACGCAACGGCACCAGGATACCAATGCACTGCTAAATATCTAAATATCTACTAGTATAGATCTTGCCGCGCAATTTGAAGCTCGGCAATTGCCGTAGTTCGTATCTCCGCTTTGATGCCGACTCGGAGAAATGTTTGGTTTTTCTCGGGAAAACTGAAACGAACTGAAACGAAATCATTCGGTTTAAACGGCCATTGCGTTAACTTTGAATAGGGGAATTCAAGTCAAACGCAACAGCCGTTTAAAACAACGATTTCTGTTTAAATTCCCAAAGTCCGGTGGAAACCGAACAATCACCAACTGCCATCAAATCTAGAGGCGATGCCGCTCTTTCGCCGAGCATACTGGGAAGGCATTTTAAGAGTATATACCGCTCTTGTGGACCTATAAACTCGTATACTGGCTTTTGTAGTGTTCTAGTGCCTATATCGCTGCTCTCTCGCAGATGAAAGATTTCTCACATGCTTAATGATTATCTTCGTCTTATCTCGGAGCATCGGAGTTGAACACGGCTGATCTAAAAAGTTAAACAGAACTCGTTGTTTTAAACGGCTGTTGCGTTCAAGTTGCGTTTAACTTGAATTCCCCTAATTACCCTAATGCTAGCTTATAAAGGATACAGGGGTAATAGATAAAGCGCCAGAGGTATAATGAACAGGTCTATGTCCTGACTGCGCCCACTATGAAGTTCCAGGACGGGTGTTATACCCTGATCTTGCAACCTCCGTCATACTGGCTCTTCGTAGAGCAATCCTTCGCCTGAAATCACCATTACATGTCAGCCCCCATTTTTTGCGAGATGTTTAAGTAGCGAGAGAGGGGGGACGTACGGCGGCCTTCGTCGGGTGGACTGTGCTGCAATACGGGCACTTGTACCCACCCGTCACCTTCTCAACAACCTTCGAAACCACGGCGCCCTGGGTGCCGCTGCGGCGCTCCAGGCGGTCGCTGAGCTCGTCGATCAGGTTGCGGGTGGAGAGGTCGGCGAGGATTTCGCGGCGCTCGAGAGCGTAGTCGAAGGCTTCGAGATCGCGGGTGGCGAATTCGTCGACAAGCTCCCTGGCGGTGTAGGCCTGAAAGGTAAACCAGGATGTGAGTACTTGGAGGAAAGAGGGATGCGGTTAGGTGGTACGAACGGATTTGGAGGAGTGTCCTGCAACGTAGGTAGCCAGAGAGGCGACAATAGAAATGAGGGTGAATGCTGATACACGCATTTTGTTAGAGGGGGTGGTGAGATATTAGAGGGTTAGCTGTTGAAGATGCTTTTCTGTCGCTGTCAAGCCGCCTTTTATACGCGCACCCCTCCCTCTCTGCCACTAATCCCCTTCAACAGTGATTAATAATCAACGGCGCTATCCATTCCCGCTATGGTGAGCGCTGAGAATGCTCGCGAGCCCAACCCGTCCCGCCCGACGCAACGTTGCAACAGAGTCCAAGTCTCATCTAGCACCGAGCTTCTGAATCTCATGCCAATAGCAGCGCCAGTACGTGTAAGGCATACTCAAGATATTCCCATCTTTAAAAAGGTAGTGATACCCTTCACCGAGACGCCCAATGCTACGTAAGACGCTTCCGCTTTCAAAATCGCAGTCGTAGAACTCAGATGTCCTGAGATGGGCGCCTGAAATGTGGAGTTGGGCTGTTGGGATCTGTGACCTGAGACTTTTGCGCGCTTTTGGTGGCAGGCCAAAGAACTTAAAGACGCGCAAGCGTGTGGTGCTCAACGCCTAGAGGGAACGGACAATGTGTAAGTACTAAGTGGGGTCAGGCTCGCAAGATCCGCACAGCCGCTGAATGGGAGGTCTGTCGCAAAGTTAGGTCATGTCGTTTGGTGTCGCATCGGTTACGATAGGCTTCTGTTCAATGTTTATGTTTACGACAAGTTGTGCTATTATATGACACAGTTTGATTACGTGCGTTTTTGCCATTTGACTTTATGGATGATGCGGGAGCGCTTAACTTCCGAGGACATTCGTTTCGTTTCTTTGTCACCAAAATCTTGACTTCTAGCTCTCATGCTGCGTCTATACATTCTCTTTAGTACTGACATGTCTAAGCGAAAGCCCCTAAGACCAAGCGAAATGGCCAAGTATAATAAGCGCTCATGCTCTGGTGCTGCATGCATGATCTTGCAAACAAGGGGCCACGATTATCCAAATACTGGAGGTTTTTCTCAGTATTACCATGCTGAAGCATGAGATATCGGTTGGTTTTGAGTAGGCAGGCCACTTTGCGCAAGTCCATTACACATGTTAGAAGTATGTGCGAAGCCAAATAGTGGCAAATAGGAAATAAGCGCCCAGGGTCAAGCTCAGTGATTCTCGCGACTTTCGCTCTCGAATGGTGCGAATCATCTCCATAGGCTATTCACAATACACAATGCACTCAAATAAACTGCAGCCATTGACCCTGAGTAGAATATCTCGGTGCCACAGCATGTTACAGCGTATCTTTGTTCCGCATTGACTGATTAGATATATGTTTCCAACAATCATACTCCCGCGCGCATTGATTCCCAGCCCGACTACTTCATTTCTGACGCTTTGTGACACGACAGACAATGTAGCACACTCAGAACATAGCAAGGCGTACGCTCTTTCTTCGCTACGCGATGATCCCATATGGTTAACCGGAGGGCCAAAGCACAACATCAGTGATGTCATGATGGGTGCATGGCGCTTATTGCTTTCGCGATCGTTCGCCTAGGAACCTTTCTTCATTCGATTACTTTAATTTCGATAGCTATAGTATCCCTCGATACCATCAATGTGCCAAAGCACACTCGACAATGGTCAAGAAAAGCCTTCCCGCGCGCTTTGGTGTGGACAAACACCCCTCCCGAGGTTGCTTTGGCATTGGCCTTGCGCGTCTGAGCGTATACCTCTTGCGTGCATCCCCTTTGGCTGTGGTTCAACGAGCGTAGAGACAATGTCCGTTTGCATATTTAAACCAGTGATTGAGGGTGGTAGGTTCTCCAGTCTTCCGAGTCCTACAAGTCCTCCTCCAGGTCTTCCTCCCAGTTCCCCAATCTTCCAAGTACAAGTCTCCTCCACCATAACCCTTCCTCATACATATCATATCATATTGCATATCATGTTGTCTATCCACCCTGCTGTCCTCCCAACCCAATACTCCGCCGCCTCGGCCCTCGCAGCCACCGTCTTTACCAGCCCCAAGCGCATCTGGGTACCCCAACAGGAGTCGTCTGCGAGCTCCCCATGGAAAAGGCATACTGCGTCGTGTAATGCGAGCATCCAGAACGTGGCCTTCGACTATATTGGGTCGTGCCACCAGGGTGTTCTGCTGCGCGACCTCTTGAGTGGCGTGGCTCGGATGCAGGGTCCGGGCGACCAAGTGTTCGCTCAGATGGGTGTTAGCGCGATTAGGGTCAAGATTATGGTGAGTTATGCTATTCTCTCCTTGGATATGTTGCTGACTGCCCTTTTTTTATGCTTTTAGTGGCCTGGGTATACTCGCGTTGTTCCGTTTGAGAGGCCTCTGCCCGTAGCAGGGCTTACTCGGGCTAAGGTCGGTCTTGAGATTGCGCGTCTCATCCATTGCTTTGTCGAGGTATGTGTTGATAATTTCGTTATTTTGAGGCCTTGCTGAACTCAGCTCCCATTATTTAGTTGGCGAAGAGTGTTGCACCGGAATCGCACCCCCAGTTTGCGGTTGGGCCTTCCAAGATCGCCTTTGAAAGGCTTGTCCTTGTCGGTATCCACAAGGTCGCCAACGACGTCTGGCAGGCGGATATCGCCTACGATTCTTAAACGGCTTCTCTCCTTGGTTCTCTCAGCATTATATTCTTCCCCGCACATTTATACTTTATTTTCTACCTATTCGGCTGGCCATCTGGGAGGATGGTTGGCCGTCGTCGGGATCCATCACACCGACGACGATTTACTCCCCTCGCGTTTATCATGGACTCTTATTACCTTCAAATTTGCATTGGACTTTGATTCATATGGCATTTATAACTTATCTTCGATTCAATTACTTTACTTACAGTTGATTTAGCCTTAAAACATATTCGTTAGACATACTTCACATTCACAGTACAGCCCGGATAGCTGCGCAGTCAAGTTTCGACGTGCAAATGATATCAGTCAATATATGGTTCATTAGTGATCAAGATGCGATTCGTGATGGAAAATCCAGTCAGTGTCGAACCCCGTCGGCCGCACTATCCATAAGATTCGGGATGTTCTAAGAAGTACTTTAGGTCGCGATGAATGGCGACATCAAGCGCTCGCAATTGCTCGAAACAAGCTTTTCGCAGCTTTCGATCATCGATTTCAGGGCCGCGTATTTTCGGACCTGATTGAACCTGGTGAGAGTGTTTTCTACTTAGATGTCAGTCGAGGAAGGCGTATGTATGTACCGGTGCCATGTTATATTTGTTCGCCAGCTTAAGCGCGTCATCCCAGTCTACATCGGCGGGCACATCCCCCCCAGTCGTCCTTCAAGTTCAGAATGATAAGGGATGTGAGAACACGGCGAGGTGCGGATGGGTGCGTACAAGGGGATGAGGAGCTTGACCAGGTTCCTCCATTCATCAATCTTCTCTCCTTCCAAGACAATCGGGTTGTTCTTGCTGCTCCCTTCCGGGCCCTCCGCCCTAGCACTTTGCTTATCTTGAGGTTGAGGCATCCGAAACATATCCTCAAACACCTCCGAGATAGAAAGCGATGTCCGTGGAACGCTGATGATATCGTCTTCAATCTGGGGGAGTGGTCAGAATATTCTCAGCATAGAAGCGGTGTTGGGCACCTTGAGGGACACGTCCGCCATTGCGCAGGTGAAGTGAGGGTGTAGACTCGGAAAAAGGTCTGCGACGTATGACGTAGATGTCGAGGTCTGAGTCGCTTCTCGTCACGGGGCTGGTTCTTATTTGGGCAGGTTTAAGCGCCCGTGCCGCGTGCGCCTCCATCCTGCAATTCGATGGTCATGACTATTGCACTAGCCGCGTGCAGTTGGACACCATATTTGGTGGAATAGGAAAACGGTGGGCGTTTAGATCAGACGTTACTGGTATGAGGTTGCGCCGCGAGCAAAACCTATTATGAGGATGATGAGATACGAGGAGGAGGCGAGTAGAAGATGGATTGGCGAGCACATATATAGCCAGAATCACAGATAATGTTCAGGCGCAGAGTCCTACTCCGAGGTCCACCTCTAATTTTGGCAAAGCGCGAACTCGTCCTTGAAGGCCTCCTCAATGAACTCACCGAGATCGTACACTCTTGTAACAGGGGAACGCTGCGTAACTTGAGGGGAATCCCATTACGCATGCTTTGTCAGCGCCCACAGCTTGACGATGGACGACCACGAACCCGCAGGCCCGCCTCTGGTATCTCGAGACAAGGTCCGCTGTGTTCGTAACACTCTAGAAACCCACTAAAACAGTCTATCAAACAGACAGCCCCCTTCCTCATCCGAACCTTCGCCAAAGTCGGCGGGTTCCACCGCCTGGGGCTCTTCGAAGACGGCACGCTGCCCACAACCGACGAACACCAACTTTTCACTCCTTCCCCAACCCTTCCCCCTCCCCCTTCCCTTCCCATACTAATCTCGTTGTGTGTGTGTTTGTTTGTAGGTGAGATGCGACCCTTAGGCGCCCGAGTGCCGAGGCATGACGTCACAGCCGAATCCGCACAAGCGCTCATCGCTCGCCTCTCGTCGCTCGCTGCAGAGGGAGCAAGCTCACTTTGGGCTCACTGGCCCTCGGAGCCCCTGCGCGTCGGAGTTGGACCGGAGATTGAAATGCCACGCATCGGGCCCGTGCACGCGGCGCGTGCGCTAAATAAGGTCAAGTCGCGACGCGTCGGTCTCCATCTCCCCTTTCTTCCCTTCCCCCATCTTCCCTCTGCATATCCGCCCTCTCTCTCCACGTATACAACGCCCAGCGCCTCCCTTCCACACATGCCGGCGACATCCTGCAGCTCGCCAACGACGGCAAGCTACGAAACTGAGCATCGGGCAGACCTGGCGGCATTTTGGGCCTCAGGAATCGGACGGTATCGCGGGAAAAGCTATGACCTCGTATGTTCTTGAAGCATTTTAGCCATGGCGGGTTCTGCTGAAGACCATATCTTGCCTGTTGGGTTACCTCGCCATACATGTACCGCTTTTTGGCCGCTTTCTCCATCTTCGTTTCCTCTCTTCGTTGCAATGTGCGAGTGCGCGCGTGTGGTGGCGAGTTCGTAACCAGTTTGCAAGGTGAGTGGTTCCAGTTCTGCATATATAAGCCGAGTTTGAGTGTAGAGTCGAGGAGGGAATTGACGATGCCGTTGACGCCGTCGACTACTGTGGAAAGTCCCCAGCCAATTTTGTGTTCGTGCTAATGGACCTTATACTCTTCATTGATGCCTCAATTGCGCGCATGCGGACCTGGGGGAAGGTGAGGGCACAACGGTCGAGGAGGGCATACCAGTGCCATATTATACTTCGTCGCCAGCTTGAGTATTTGTGCCCAGTTGATGTATTGTTTGGTGAGCACATTCTCTCCTTTTGTCCTTCAGGATGATGCTATTATGGCAAAGATGGACGCGTACAAGGGGACGAGGACGGCGATTAAGAACCTCCATTCGGCAAATTTTTCTCGCTCCAAGACGATTGGGTTGTCCCTCGTGCTGCCTTCCAGACCCTCGAAATCCGCTGTGCCCTCCCCAGCTTGCTCGCTCTGAGGCTGAGGCGCCTGAAAGATATCTTCGAACGCCGAGAATTTTTTCTTCGATCTGTGTGGTCGGCACATCTTCTCGGTGTAACACTGTAAGAGATTTGTTGAGCACCTTGAGGAAGACGTCCGCCACTGCGTGGTAGAAGTGAGGGGATGTGGGGGAAGGTCTGTGAGGTATGAAGTGAATGTTAAGGAGTGAGGGTACAGACTTCTGCTTATCGATGTTGCTTCCATGTCACGAGGCCGATGCTTATTTGGGAGAAGTTTAAGCGCCCGTGCGCGGCAGGACTAGGAGAAATAAAAGTCGGCACCACCCAGGATCGAACCCAGAGCAAATTCTCATATCAATGCAGACAAGCCTGCTTTGTCAGCGCCCACAGCTTGACGATGGACGTCGACCACGAACCCGCAGGCCCGCCTCTGGTATCCCGAGACAAGGTCCGCTGTGTTCGTAACACTCTAGAAACCCACTAAAACGTTCTATCAAACAGACAGCCCCCTTCCTCATCCGAACCTTCGCCAAAGTCGGCGGGTTCCACCGTCTGGGGCTCTTCGAAGACGGCACGCTTCCCACAACCGACGAACACCAGCTTTTCACCTGGTGCGCATTACTGCCCCTCTGCCCTCCCATCTCCTGCAATGCTAATCTGAGATAAAAGGAGAGATGCTACGCTCCGAGAAGTTTTGACGACGCTCCGCAACACCTCCCCGCACGTCGACGCGTTCAAACACCCGCTGGCAAGATTCTCCTTCCGCACCGTCTACGCAGACAGCACGAACAAAGGCCGATTCGCCTCCAAGGAGCTCGGCCAAGTGTACTCGCGCGACATCCTCGGCGAGCCGGGCTCGCTCGCCTCCACCGCGCCCCGACTCCTCCAGGACGACGAACAGCACCCCGGCGACGCCCTCAGCCAAAGAGAAAAGGAGGAGCGGACGCTGGAGGAACTGAGATTCGTGCCGGGGGATTACCTCTGTGTGAGTGTGCTTCTGCCGAAAAGCGCGGGGGCCCCGGCGGAGCTGGCGATTAAGGGGAGCGGGGCGAACGCTGCTGTGCCGAGTGCGGGGTGGAAGACGGGTGGGGAGAGGGATGGGAGGGGTACGGGGTTGGGTGCGGGTGCGCCGAGGGGTGCTGGGGGCCATTGGCGTGGGGGGTCGGATGCGCCGGGGCCGAAGGGGAGGGGAGGGTTTGGTGGGAGGGGTGATAGAGATCGGGAGAGGGACAGGGACAGGGAGAGAGATAGGGATAGGGACAGGGATTTTGGACGTGAGAGGGATGATAGGCGGGTTCCGCCGCCGAGGAGAGAGTTTTCGCCTCCTCCTCCGAGGGGCGGCGGTGGGTGGGGCGCGAGGGGCGGAAGGGGAGGGAGGCGCTCCAGATCGAGGTCCAGGTCGAGGTCGCCGCCGAGGAGGCGTCGGTTCGATTGATTCCGGGTCTACTGTGCGTTTACTGCTTTTCATGCCTTTGGCTACCTAGCTGCAGCGACCCTCCTGACCGTTGTCGACATTCACAATTCGAGCCTCGTTCCCCAATAAACAGATTGAAATTGGACTGCGCGAAGCTCCATGTCAACGGTCGGTGTGATAAGGTATGGCCGGAGTATGATGCAAGGTAAAACCAAATTGGCCTGAAGAATCGGACAGCAGTCTGCGGCTTACGCTCAGGCGTAAATCCATGCTCGTAACATTTTCCCTTCTTCCCCGTCTTCGGAGGGTCATCACTTAGCGGTGTCCAGCTGCACGCGGCTAATATAGCCCAGTAGTCTCATTGAATTACAGGACAGACTAGTCGCACGGGCGCTTAAGCGTCTCCCAAAGTAGTATCGGCCCCGTGACGGAGGAGCTTTTAGCAACTGACCTCGTTTGATCGATAAGCAGGAGCTGTACCCTCAATATTCAATCCTCATCCACTTCATACCTCACAGTCCTTCTTCACCTTCTTCCACACCCTCGCAATGGCGGACGTCTTCCTCAAGGTGCCCAACCACTCATTGCTTACACGGAGAAGATACGCTGACCACCTCCACAGATCGAAGATGAGATTCTCAGCGTTCCGAGGGCATCTCTTGCTATCGCTCAGGTGTTTGAGGATATGTTCCAGGCGCCTCAGCCTCCAAGCCCGGAAGGCAGCACGAGGGACAACCCGATCGTCTTGGAAGGAGAGAAGATTGCTGAATGGAGGACCCTAATTAAGGTCCTCATACCCTTGTACGCACCCATCCTTACTCTACCGTCTTCTGACATACCCTTATCATTCTGAAGGTCGACCGGAGGGAATATGCCCACCAATTTAAGCATCTACGACTGGCACGACTCGCTCAAGCTGGCGACGAAGTATAATATAGAACCGGTACGCCTTCCTCGATTGGCATCTAGAAGACACTCTCATCACCTTCCAGGTCCGCAAACGCGCAATTGAGGCGATCGATGGCGAAGATCGCTATTGGTACAGACACAAGATCGAGTGGGGACTTGAATACCACGTAAAGTCCTTCATAGTCGACGGCAGCACCGCCGCCGTCAACGCCCTCCTCGACTCTACACTCAATCTCGGCTTATCTATGTCAGAACTGGGAGGAGCCAGCCGCTTGCAAACGGTTGTAAAGTTGTTCTGGATCGAAAAGGCTCTGCGGTCCCCCGATTCTGTATACCATCCTTCATCCCCAAATCCATCGCCCAGCGATTGGGCCAACCCAATATCCATACGAATCAAGTACTCCTCTGTCAAATGCCGCAAGGGCACATGCGGGGCTCCCATGTACCCCGACAACCTGGCTTGTCTGACATGCGGGCATCGACATGGCGAGGAAGAAACGCTGGCCGTCACCGACTGGGATAGAGACTGGACCGGTCTTCGAGCCAGGTTGGCCACAATCATTTGCAGCCAGTGCTCCAAGTCGATTTATTCCAAGAATTGGGCGGCCTATTATCAGTGCACGACGTGCAAAGAGAAGTTTCATATCAATCAGCATTTCCCGGTAACGAGAGTGTACGACATCAACGAACTCATTGAGGAGGCGTTCGAGGAGGAGATCAAGCTTTGCTATTAGAGGTGGACCTCGGAGTAGGACTCTGCTTCTGTACATTAGCTGTGACTCTCGCTGTATCTGTACTCTTCGTTGTATCTTGTACTCGCCTCCTCCTGGTATTCTCCTCATCAGAGGTTTTGCTCGCAGCTCTACCTCACACCAGTCGCTTCTAATCTAAACGCCCCCTTAAGTCTTCTGCACCGACCCTTTTTCGCGTTTCTTCCTATTCCGCCAAATAAACATGCATAGCGGTGTCTAGCTACACACGGCTAGCGCAATAGTCATGATCGAATGGCAGGATGGCGGTGCACGCGGCACGGGCGCTTAAACTTCTCCCAAATAAGAACCAGCCCCGTGACAGCGATCGAAATTGCCTCAGACCTCGACATTTACGTCGCAGACCTTCTTCCGAGTCTACACCCTCACTTCAATTGCGCAATGGCGGACGTGTTCCTCAAGGTGCCCAACACCGCTCCTACACTGAGAATGTGCTGACCACCCCACAGATTGAAGATGAGATCCTCAGCGTTCCACGCGCATCTCTTTCTGTCTCAGAGGTGTTTGAGGATATGTTTCAGATGCCTCAGCCTCAGGATACGCAAATACTAGTGGGAGGGCCTGGAAGGAAGCAGCAAGAACAACCCGATCGTCTTGGAAGGAGAGAAGATTGCTGAATGGACGAGCTTGGTTAAGCTCCTCGTACCGTTGTACGCAGCCATCCGCACCTCGCCGTGTTCTGACACACCTTATCATTCTGAAGGACGACTGAAGGGGTTGTGCCCGCCGAGTTAGAGTTAGACATCCATGACTGGCAAGACTCACTCAAGCTGGCGACGAAGTATAACATGGAACCGGTACATACGCCTTCCTCGACTGACATCTACGAAGAAAACACACTCACCATGTTCAATCAGATCCGCAAATGGGCAACCAGGAGAATCAATGAGCGAAAGCTGCGAAACGCCCATTTCGAGCAAGACGGCGAAGGAATTACGGGCGTTCGATTGGGGCATTTATCGTATTCATCGCGACCTGAAGTACTTTCTAGAACAGCAGCACCGGGCCCGTTCTTGGCTCCACCATTGGCGGCACCCCCGTTAGCAGTGCCTCCATTAGCAGCGCCTCCATTAGCAGCGCCTCCATTGGCGGCACCTCCATTGGCAGCACCCCCGTTAGCAGCGCCTCCATTGGCAGCACCCCCGTTAGCAGCGCCTCCATTGGCAGCACCCCCCTTAGCAGTGCCTCCATTCGCAGCACCCCCGTTAGCAGCACCTGGATTCGCAGCACCTCCGTTGTTGGCTCCGCCGTTCGCAACGCCGTTGTTGGCTCCTCCATTGGCGGCACCGTTGTTGGCTCCTCCATTGGAGGCACCGTTAGTATTGTTCGCAGCGCCGTTGTTGGCTCCTTCATTGGCGGCGCCGTTGTGGGCTCCCCCATTGGCGGCACCGTTGTTGGCTCCGCCGTTCGCAGCGCCGTCAGTGTGGGCTCCTCCATTGGCGGCGCCAACAACGGCGCCGCCATTCGCAGCGCCATTGGTGGCTCCTCCATTGGCAGCACCGATAGTGAACTACTAGAATTATGTCAGTGATTCCTAAAAGGAGTAGCAAAAGATGTAACTCGCTGAAAGTCCCGAATACTGTATATGGATACTTAGTGCGGTCCCCCCAAGTTTTACGCCGAAAAACCGTACCTTGGAAACTATGCTCATCTCCGTATCAATCTCGTAGAGGTTCGGCCAGCCCACTGACACTGTCCATCGAATTCAAGTACTCCTCTGTCTCTGTGTGTGTATTCCAAGTACCCAGAGCCTCCCAGAGCTTGACGCCGGACGGGGCGGCCACCGGGGTCTGGCATGCAAATATCAACATAACGAGGACGAGACCCGAGCGGCTGGCATGTCGCATTCTCGACACCGTGACAGGCTTTCTCACACAGAGGCAAAATATGGCAACCGTGGTGGTGGTGACTCAGGCCTCAGCGCTCAGCATCTGCCTGGGATACTCAATTTGCTGCGCCAAAAGGAGAAGCTTGGAAGCACCATGGCCAGCGGACGTTACTCCCTACTAAGGAGCAATATTGATGATCAATTAGATTAGCTCTCCGGGGACTGGATTTTATGGCACCGCGAGGAGGGCCCTCCCAAGGCCCTCCCTTTCCTCGCTCTTACCGCCCAATCTCTAAACATAGACGATACAGGTCCGACGTGGGGCCTATGGGGATTCAACTCAAATATAAGCAGTACAAGATTATTACCACTGGGCCCATCAGCATACATACCCGCCTAGCAGACAAGTAGCCGGGAGTAGCTTTGTCACTGACTTTTTACGAAAGCGCTCAACTATACAGTCCATACTTATACTTTGGGTACGGCAGGGAACACCCTTCTCAACATACACCGAACCGGACCACACACCGCCCTTGGTTAGAACGGCTCTCTCCCGCATTCTCTCTCAGACCTCTCTCCAAAGTGCAAAACGTTTTAGCACCGATATCTATGAAGCGTTCTGAGACGATCCTTTCAACGTGAAATGCCAGTTTACAAGGAAAATGACAGAATCGACCAGGTCTGTCTGCTGGCCGCAGCGTGGCTAGAGGTGTGTTGGTTTGTCCTTCATATCCATTCGCGTTCTGGAATTAACCCGGGATGTCTCCGCACCATAGACTCTATTCTACGGTCAGTCAATGCCCATCAACTTCAAAGGTACCACGAAGTAATAGTGCCAAGGCTTCTATGCATGTCTGTTCACCTTCGCCATGCGTATCATGATCGCGCGTCGAGCCAGCTCAGAGAAGTCAACAGCCCGAAGGTATGGATATGCTTTCTGGGCCTGAACTCTTGACAACAGGGAAGCTCTGGCGATTTCTAACTGGCAGCGCCTTCCTCCACGGGCTCAGATCTTTTTCGGTTCAATCATTTTAATGTTTGTCACGGCCACGTTTCACGAATGTGAGTGTCGTCTTTCTCGTTCTTAACCAAGGTGCCGCTAACCATGGACTCGGCAACGGATACTCTCATGGACAGTCATCACGACATACCGCCTCCTTCGAGCATTCGGCTTCATGCTGTCTCCCACAGGCGTCCCACTGGGATATTTTCGCATGGCTGCATACTGGGATAACTATGCCTACAGTGTTATGAATGGCATCATGACTTGGGTTGCAGATGCATTGGTTGTAAGTCTCTCGTTGCGGTTCAGTGCCTGCTTTCGACTAAATGTGGGTTACACTACCAGATCTACCGTTGCTATGTAATATGGGGCAACAACGTCTATGTTATCATCCTTCCAACACTTTTATCCCTCGCTGCAATGGGTAAGTCGGCCCCTCTCCCAAACCATCATCGACCAAACTCCTCATCGTCCTCTATCAAGCATCAACCTTACTCTCTACATCTGGTGGGGCCACCAATGGACTTCCTACGAAGGGATCGAGCCATTCGTCAACCTAGCCTATCCTCTACCTTTTGCCCAGAACGTCCTTACTACAGGCCTGATTGCATGGAAGATTATACGACAGCATAGGCGGTCCCAGTCCATTGGACTGGTATCGGTTCCAACCAATACGAGCCTTCTAACGGTCGCAAGGATAATAGTGGAAAGCGCCATGCTTTACACCATAATGCTATTAATGATGATAATTTTTTATTTCGATGGTCATCCTATTCAGTACACTATTCGTGGCTCTCTTATACCCAGTATCGGTATGCCTCGCGTCTAGCTATAGTGCTCAGCATGCCAACTAACATCTACTCCCGCCCGACTAGGCATCGTATTCTTGCTAATCGCAATCCGCGTAGACGCAGCTCGAGATCAACTTAGCGAATATGCGGGGAGCGACTCGTCGATCCCTCCGTGGGTACTCGATAGCAACCCTGTATTTCGTCCTAGCCTCGTGTTACCTGGCGAATGGGGACGAAACCTCTGATGCTGGTGAAGTGGAACTTCAAATGTGGTCCTCACAAGGGCCAAAACCAGGGCCTACCGAGGTTTGACCACCGTGTATACTATTTAATCATACTTATATTTCATGTTACGCGTTCGCTTCTGATGCCAAGTCTTGAGGGATGAGGAGCCGCGAGGTTAATTGGGCGCTTATTTATGGAGTGATGGGATCGAAGTTGAATCCATTCCTCGACCCCGTCACTGAGAGGACTGTGAATTGTCCAGCCCTCTACCTTGGGACAAACTCAGGGTGGTATAGGTACGAGTTTCGACTTAGCTCTACGCACAGGTGCCCATATGTAATTGGAGGGTCGCAGGGAATAAGCGCCCGTTCGTCGTCCAGGAGGATGCCACGAGAGGGCGAGTACAAGATGCACTGGAAAGTACATATATAGCCAGAGTCGGTGGTTCATGTTTTTGCGTTGCGTTGCGGTAGCTTGCGTTGATGGCCTTGCGGTATATAACACGCAAGTTACCGCAATGCCTTGATTGCCGCAAGATTTTCGGTATTTGCGGTGACTTGCGTGAGTTGCGTGTTTTGCGTAGGGCTTCTGGGGGAGGACACGGGGGTATAATAGGGTGTTGAGGATGTTCAGTACTCAGTAGATAAGATATAGTGCATCGTTCTTCCAGCCCAGCCTGTCCTTGATCAGCGGAGAGGTTAAATGACTGTGGGAATTGTCTGAGGTGACGCAAAGCGCCGCAACGACATCGTCGATTCTGACTGCCTACCACCACAACAGCGAGCACCGAGGACCACATCCACTCAACCAGCAGATACCCAGTATATCTCGAAACATTCTTGAGGCTTGGAGAGGGCGCAAGACGGAGGGTTGGGCATGGGCTTGGGGAACAGGATTGATGGCCGGTGGTGACCCTCAATAGGGGCGGGGTGGGCTGTGGTAAGTCGTCCACCTCGAGTATGGCTGGTATATTGGTGTTAACAGGTTTCTAGAGACTGTATCTATACATTATAGACCCAATATATGCGCTTTCGCCTACAGACTTTGATTCTTGGAGCGATGTTTTGCTGGGCCATTATAAGCTTCCGTTCCCGATTAGGCGCCTCGCTCCAAAGATTTTGAGGACTCGACAACCTCTAATAACGCACGTTTTGCCTTACACAGATCATCAAGACATGAAGAGACTCAAAAGGGCGCTTTTTGCCTTCTTTTCGGAGGACGAGCAACAGCAACAAGCACCGCCAGTGCCCGTTGTGAACCAGCCGCAGTATCAGCACCATCCCATGCAATATCCTCCAATGTACCAACCCGCTGCCCCTCCAGGGCATATATACGGTCCGTATGCGCAACCACCACCCCATATGATGCTCCATGGGTACCATCCAAGCCAATACATGTCTGTTTCGGCACCGTACATGAATGGTGAGTTCCAACTTCAGGGCTCAAGCAATGCTAGGCTGATAATCTTCGTTCTGGTGTGTCTAGGTTATGGAATCCAGGAGTATACAATGTTGGAGTACCTATGGCTTCGTTTAACCCGCCTGAAGCGACCGCAACCACCCAAAATGCCGACCATCGAGACCGTTCAACCCGCCGCAACCAGACAGCGCTTACCCGTGCCCGAACAAGCAAAAATCGCGAAACCCCCAGCCGCAGACAGTCGCAAAAAGGTGCCGCAAGCTAGGGGACGAATCTCAGGCAGCACTAGAGGCAAAGCAGAAGGTTAGCATGGCCATCGGATTCGGAGTTCGGACTCAGAAGGAGACCGGAGGAGAGGGATATGTACAGCGGAACCTGGTACGTCTACAGTGCCTACGTCGATATAATGCTCTAAATATACTAGGAACTGTCCTATACGACTGGCCGAATGGGAAACGAGTTCGAAAATTCGAAACAGAGGACGAAGCAAAGCCAAATAACGACCAGGCGAAGTGGCAGTTCCGTTCTTATGGTACAAGCAACTGGAACCGCAAAGCCACCGAATACTCCGTTGCCATTGGAAAAGCGAAGACGAGCAAGTGCCTTGGGGTTGACGTATGCCCCAATCCGGCCTGTGTACGCCCAGTGAAGCCCAAAACCGATCCCAGCACTCAGGAGAAGCAAATTCACGCCGGCTGCGCCCTATGCGGGTCCGGTCCACTTGTCCACCATGACTGTGCCGCCAGGTGCCATCGGTATCGTGCAAAGGACATCAAGACTGGTGAAGAATACTTCCGCTGGGAGCACGAAGGATATCACGACCACCCACGCCCACCCACGAGCCACCTCTCTGTTTCAGAAACTGCTCAACTCGATGCTCAAGTCGTGCGTGGAGGGGCGAATGCAACGGTTCACGCTCTTCGCACCGGTGATCTGAATCCTGGATCCGTGCCCTTGCCCGACATTGCGCCTGCTCTTGCTAATCCCAGCGCCGCTCGGTACTTCGTCGCCAAGAGCCAGGCTCGGACTGGAGTTACGAACACAATGCCGAAGAACACTACTGCTGGGGCCACAATAAAACAAATTCTAGGTCTCAATGGCGAGCTCGGGGAGCCGTTTCTAATCTTCTCGCAGCTACACGACCAAGGATTATTCATTTTCCGGACAGCGTTTATGAACTCGGTGCTGGAGGCGACTGTCGATGACTGGGTACTCGACAAAGACACTGTTGGCTCTCGACACGGCTTTGTAACGGATGGAAACCATTCTTACTTCAAGGATGGTGTTCTTCTCTCGACATCTGCATTCAGCGAGACGCTGAAAGCTTGGGTCCCAGTTCTATTTACCCTCGTTTTTGGTGAAGACGCCGCCCACCATCGCCCGCACTTCAAGCATCTGAATGATGCTGTCATGGCCAAAGTCCAGCGCGACGGGCTTCCATTCAAAAAGGAATACCTTCTCAATGTACGTCGCCTTGACGTCGCCTTGCTGCAACTGCAACGCATGCACACGCTAATGCGCTAATGCTTATTTTTGCTATAGGTCATGGACTTCTCGCAAGCTCAGCGGAATGCGCATGCAGAGGAATATGCCGTTGCTGTTGCGCATACCATCCCGGAATTTTCGAACCTTTCTCTGGAAGCGCAGGCAGCCCAAATGGTTAACCTCCGTGAGGAGGCAAAGTCGCTCGAGGTTGGGTGCGAGTATCACTTCTGGGCCCAGGCTACGCGGGTCCAGGAAACAGCTGCTTTGGTCGACCAAAACCGTGTCTCACTTCGCTTACATACTGCGGAAGATGGTATCACGGAAAACCTCGAGTGACGATTTTGACCTCTTGGTGGCTCGTTTCAGACGAGAGTTTCCGGACGCAGCTGGATGGTTATCTTGGTGGATCCAGCCCGCCATTTTGGGATGGTGTTTCCAGCAAAAAGCACGATTGACCCCGACGTAGCTAAGAAAGTACCTTCGACGTCAAACGCAGCAGAGCATGGGCATTCATTGCTCAACCATGCGGTTGGAAGTGGAACGATCTCCTCGAAGGAATACGGAAGTTATATCTGCACGTAAAACGCTTTAACTCGGAGTTTGCGTCGATCAAATGTGCGTTCCATTTCACTTACTCGGCAATTACTCGGGCCCATATACTAACAGGATAATACATATAGCCGGGCACTTCACGCCATCGGGCCTCGAGAGCACCGTGCACCCAAAAAGGTCAAATTCTTCGAGAACGACGGCCGCGCTCCAGATACTGTTGGCGCTCTCAAGGAGCTGCAGCCTGCTACTAACATGGGCCTCGAAGCACTTTCCCGCCTTCCACTATATACCCAGTCATTCAAATGGCTTAGTCCGAACTCGTGCTTCTGGGATCACGGTATCGAGCTTTTCTTCCGAGCATACCTTCTATGGACGGTGGACATGCGCACGAAGTTTCTTAGCCTCCTTCCAGGTGATAGCTTCCTGATGTTACTGGCAACGCACTTTGATCGGCGCCTCAAGCTCATTACGAGCAACAAGAAAAAGGATCTCAACGCCCATGCTCTGCTTGTCCACGCATTATCGGAGCTTCAGAAAGCCTTGCGTGCACGGATTTTCGAGCAATGGCTTCCAGAGCTTAGCTCGTCGGGCATCATTCTGCGTTATGCTGGATTCAGCCTATGATTGAGGTGAGCATGGATTAGGTTTTTAAGAGGGTCGAAAAATCTGATATACCCTGCCCCAGGACTTCGAGCCATGTTTGAGGCACAGAGGTACATGGCTGTTCAATACTCCGTTGAGTCAGCCTGTGGTGCGGGGCACCGATGCACGCAGTACCCGAGAGGCCAAGGCCATCATGCATCCACACTGCGAGTATGCTGCTGCGCTCCAGAAATTACTGAAGATGGACACCTCAATCGGACTAGAAGAATACTTCTCAAACCTCGCTGTCATACTTCCCAACCAGGAGCTACATCCGTCTATTGCTGCTGGTCAAACTCCATGTGCAACGGATGGATGTGAACTGAATGCGGCTCCATCAGCCGTCAACTTCTACTGGCCGCTAATCTTGACAGTCGGGTCGAACCTTTCAGACGGGAAGCGGCGGGCCCACAACCATCTCCGATTTGACGAAACATTCAAGATTATCTCCCCTGACTCGGAGATTGTGTATACCCTCGTTGGGCGTATCATTCATAAAAAGGATCACTTCACTGCTGAGCTTATGCTCGGCGGAGTTTCCTACACATACGACGACATGAACTCGAGGCTGCGTAGAGCTAAAAAGGGCACCCATCCCTTACAAAAGCGGACGACCGATGAATCCTACTACGTCTACCACCGCACCAGCCAGCTGGGAAAGGTATGTGTTCAAATACATGTGTCCACGGTATACTCTGGTCTTACGCTCTCCTGGCAGACGACTCAGTCCATCCAGAAAATGAAGGACAACTTTCACCACTACGAGCGAGTCAGCAGTGTTGGCTCAATTCCAAAACGACCTCTCAGCGTGTCAGACGGCAGCTCTTCTGGGTCGGATATTGAAATGGGGTCTACCCCATCCAAATCCAGTCGCTCTGATGGCACGGTTTACGATAACGACTTCAGCTCCGAGGATGAACCACTCATTCACTCAATATTTGAATCCAAGTCTCTCTGGGATGACGACATCGATGGACCCACAGAGACCAACACGCCTGGTCCAAGCAACAAGCCGGGCCCAAGCACGAGCTTATCTGACGCTTTGGCTCTTTGGGACAAAGTTGCAAAGGCTAAGGCGAAGCCCGCTGCTTCAGTCACAGCTGATATTGCTATTCCATCTTGCGAGACATGTGGGCTAGATGGCGCAGCTGCGTTGTCCACGATTCTCTGTCATCTGTGTAAGGTGGTCTGGCATACTTCATGCATGCGCCGGTTTCTTCCAAAAGATCATCTTGACGACATCGACTTTCTGTTCTGCTGTCCTCAATGCAGGTATGCAATTAACGGTCGCTGGGATCAGTCAATGTACAGTGTATTTCTACCATTTGCAATGACTCACTCACTTACGTGTATTTGATATAGGCTTGGTCGCTTCCTCCTGGTCAACGTGCACCAAATCACCAGACTGAACAACCGAAAATCGTATCCAGCGCAGATTATCTCCCGTACTAATGACACGGTTACTCTGCAGTGGCACAAGTACAATGACTGGCCTCAAAAATCTCCGGTCATGGTGTCAGATACCTTCACACTATCCGTGCAGGAGTGTTAGTATGCTCTGGCGAGACGACTTCGCAACAGATTTACCAGTGAGTGTCATTCTTTACTGAGCACTTGCAAATCCGCATATTCATTCTCTTATTTTGAAAGAACTCATTGGGCTCAATCGTCTGGCCAATTGTGCTCTATGATATTACAAGCGAAGAGGACGTCGAAGCACTGTGGGAAGCGGACTCACTTGGCATACTCTCTGCTTTGAAGGATGCTGAGACTGCCATTGTGGAGTTTGTCACTGGTATCCGATACCATCCCATCATGAATGTGCTAATGGAGTGGATGGAAGAGCTCCCGCTCTCCACGCCTAAGCGTCACTTCGCTCGAAAAAAGCATCTCCTCCGCTTCCCATCGAAGATGTTTTCAATTCCCCTCTTTCCCGGACATCGAGCAGCTATCGATAACTACATCTCGATGACATTTACAGAGCTCTTAGCAGGGAAGGAAGAAGAGCACATCTGTGTCGTAGTCCTTCTGCGACTATTGGTCCTCCGCAAATACCTCAAGCTCGAGCCGTCCGATGACGCAGAAATATTCGAACGCATTCTCACAGAGAAGGAGTACAGCATGACTACAGAAAACGATATTGCGACTCGATCCCGAATCCAACGGCTACTCACCACGCATGAACGGGCATTCTACTGCAACCGAGCCAACCTTCTGGGGAACTCTACGCTCGATCCAACCCCTCAGATCACATCATCCACCATCGCATCGGAGGACTGGAGTATGAATACGCACCTCCTCAAAGGGCACTCGCAAATCAACGCAAAATCGGTGATGTACCAGTGGAGCATCCTGCAAACCTCATTCGCATTCTGACTGAGGATGGTTCCCCATACATCATGGGGACATTCGTTCATGATTACAAGGATGATATGGCGTTGTTTGGTTCAACACCCTATCCCTTGAAGACTCGGCCCCCTCGGGACCCTGCTTGGCCCAGAACCATTCCCCTTCAACCCGAACGAGCCGCCAGCTACCTGAATGGTGAATCTACCTTTCGGGTGATACACCCAAGCAACCCCATGCCCTCGAAGCCCAAGCCGAAGCCCAAGAAGAAGGAACAAGATCAATTGGCTCCCAGTCCCAGTCCCAGTGGCAACTCGCCTTACCAGAAAGGTGACTATGGATCAACGGTTACAGGCAGAGAAACGGAGGGGAAGAGGAGAAGAGGAATCAGAGGAATCTATTCCTGGGAGTAAAAAGCGGATGAAGAAGCGCCACGCCGGTGTTTGACTTACCAGACTTCGATGGCACCGATGCGCGCCTCAATATGTGCGCCATCAACTATTTATTGCACCACTACTGAACCTGAGCTCGTTGCCTCTCCAAACTCCGTACAGTATATCTAGTGTATATATAAATGTACCCAGCCCGCTTTTTCTCATATTCTTTGGGTGGTTGTTGCACGGTGAGTAGATTCGTGCCCGACAGACTCTGTATTGATGGCACCCAACGGGCGGCATCATCGACCATTCATTGCACCGCTACCGAACCTGATATCGTCACCTCTCCAAATTTTGTACACTATATCTAGCTTATACCTCTGATGTACTCAACTTGGTTTTCTCCAATTTCCTTTAGATAGTTGTTGCACGGTGATTAGATTTGTGCCCGACACACTCTGTAATTGATGGCACCCATGCGACAATATGTAATTGTATACTTCGATGAGATGTACGGTATACTAATAAACTTATATAACTCATGTATTCCGAGGTCCCACCTGTAAAGAAAATCTTTTCACGCAAGCCCACCGCAAATTGACGGTCACATACCGCAAATTCAATGCAAGTGAACGCAAATCACCGCAAAGTCGACACAAATCACCGCAAGTCAACGCAAGGGCCCGCAACTTGGCGCGTGGGAATCAACCAATGCTGGACATCAACTCCATAGTTTGGGGAAGACGTTGGGTTCCAGTGCCCAGAGTCGTTGTGTATGGGGTGGGTCATACTATATATATAAAGATAGTTCTCGTATAGCCCTATTTCATGCTCTAGAGTCTGTCACTTGCCCAACCATCGCTGGAATTGGACCAACTTTGACATATTATCAGGTATTCCATAGGGACCTCCTCGCTTTGTTATTTCCATACTGGTGGATTGTACTGACTTATATTGGTTTATATAACTATGTAAGTACACTTCCAGGCCCAAAAATTCCATTTTTCATATATCTACCGCAAATGACCGCACCGCAACGCAGGTTTTTTGACCACCCTCATGGAGGGGACTTGACGTGCTATTCGTAACAGTTCCACACGTTTGGATGCCCTCCCCAGGAGGAAATGAAGGGGAGCTGTACCAGCCCTTTCAACAGGCCCTGTTGGCGAGAGCCGTTGAACTCAACGATGCTGTCACAACGTTCAAGCTGGACAGATCCACGAAACCCCACCCCAGTTGTAAAATGTCTGTCCCGGCGTCCAACCTTCCCAAGGCCAGAAGAAGTGATGAGAATGACAGGACGACGGGCGTCTTTTGAGGATCTTACTTCGTCCCTATCCGCCATCCAACGGGGATTGAAGGAGAAGGAAGCGTGGTTGGCGCTGATGAAAAGTTGCCCCTCCAAAGCATACCAATGAATGGAGGGAGTCCCGACGTTTCTCGCCATGTGGGAGTATGGGCGAATGGAATGTTGGCTGCCGACGTTGCTTGGCTACTCGCCATAGCCACGGTTCCTGTTTTCGTTCTGGAAAAGTTGGCTACAACGCATCCGACAAGCGCACCTGTCCCTGCTAGGCAGAGTCCACAAGTCTACCCCAACTTTTACGCCGGCACCTACTCACGTCTCCTCTCTGATCGTGACCAGCCCTACTTTCTTACCCTGGCTTCTGGATCCAATGTTAAACTCGAACAAATCTCCACATGCGAAAACGGAAATGCAAGGCCGGACAGGCCCTTTCAGCCTTCAGAGCAGTCTGTGGCCTCGTCATCACAACGGCTTCCGCCAGGGTCGGCGACGTGGACCAGTGCTGACACTTCGAATGGAGCAGGGTCTTCCTCACCGTGCGCGTCAGGAAACTTGGTTCGGAGAGGGGTTCCAAGCTCGCATAGTACTGGTATTCCTTCGTCAAGCTGGCCAGAGGAGATGAAGCGGGAAGTCTGGGATACCTCCGGTTGGGGTGCCTCCTGTTGGGGTGCCTCAGGTTGGGGTGCCTCAGGTTGGGCCGAGCCAGACGCTGGGACGGCGTTGCCACTGTTGGGCTCGGAAACGAGCTCCTTGACCTCTATGACTGGGCTCCACAGCAGCAGGTGCCAGGAAAAGACGGCGTCACCAATCGCGGGAACATCCTCTCTGGAGCCTCAGGCCCTTACCCCGCCGATGAGCAGAGGCCTCGATTGCATGTTGAGGGCGATACTTCCTTCTGGCTACCGCCCGCTATCACTGGAAGACCCCTTAAACCCGGCGAAAAGGCTCCAAAGCAGCTCAAGTCGACAAACTTCCGAGAGGTTGGAATCGACGATCTGAAGCTTTTGATCCGTTACAACTACCCCTGGAGCATGCTGGGGACGAGACCGTTATGCTTCTAGTGGGGAATCGGAATCGCGAGTACGACGAGCTCTCCGAGAGTGATGATGATGAAAGCCAGGATTTCGTCGACACCCGATATATGTATGATCGCGTCCGATGGCGCAGATTGAAGTTCAAGAAGGGGCTGTCGCAGGAAGGTGTTATTACAACGCGGATATATATGGGCTACCTTTGCCTTCCCTTTCCTACTGGATGATCGATAAAGGGAAGGCCATCCCTCTCCGTTCATCTTTGTGGGCTTATTATTCTGTGCGGCCTACAACATATCCAAACGATGGCGTCGCTCCTACCTTAACATCTTGTAGCCCCCCTTTCAGCCCCGTGGCAGCCACGGTAATTGTGCTCCCTGCTGTCTAGCGTATTCAGAAGCATACTGACCCATGTTCCTTCTCAAGTCTAACCCTCTTGTTTCTGGAGTGAGATCACAGACCAAGGCACTCAAATTGACGGGTCGACAGGCTCGGAGGCAGGACTAGTGGGTACGCATATGACTGATCATGACTGCCTTGCGTTGGGAGGATCGGTGAGTGTCGTCCATTGCATGTCCTTGGCAGATGACTTATAGCTTTTTTTTTCTCCTAGGACCTGCAAGGAGGAGTGGAATCTCTGACGGAGCCCACCTCGCCTACAAGCATCGCGCAGCCGCTTGACCTGGCAAATGATGATCGCATGGCAGAAGCGACATCTGAGGGGAAGCAAGCGGGGGTTACTTTGGAGGATGGCGAAGTGACTGAAGGGCCCTTCCCGAGTGGAACTCCTGACAGGGTGGATGGATCGGACTGTAGTACCTTGAGCGGTGGCGAGGGCAAGGACAACGGCACTACTCCGACAAAATTCATGCGAGTACATTCCCGCTTGGGCAGTTCCGCCCTCGTGGCGGCGTCAATCAACCATCTGTGCGCCCAACGTTCATGTAGAACTGGCGTGTATTCGATTCACATGGAGTCAAGTTCTCATGCACACAGTACTCTGCGCTCCTTCATATTGGCGATAGACAATTGTCTTCAAGCTGGAATTCTGTACAGGCATCTGCATACGTCTTCATCCTTGTTTCAGGCAGCCTTTGTATCTGAAGAGGATGCTGCACGCCTTGTGGTGGGCTCCAACGATCTATGGACATCAGTTTCGCCGCTGCCAGAAATTCAAAGTACTCCACCCGCTCCTACGAAGTCTTCGTCCTCAGGGCATAGGTTCCGACCTTACCCTGCTCGACACGTCCAAAGTGAAGGGGACCTGAATCGACAGCAGGGAAAGCGAGGGGGTGTCCGCCAAGCGCTATTTACCAGAACAGGGCTCCCTTTTTGGGATTATCTGGATAGCGTTCTTGGGACCCTATTCAACTTTCTCTTTTGTCCCCGAAAGAGCGAGAATATGTTGAGGAGAAGAGGAAGGAGAGGGATAACAAGCGAAGTACCTCTTGTTGACTTATTGCAGAGTTAGATCCAAGCTCGATTTCTCTTTCATTATTAATTCATTCACTATATCTCGCGATCCTTGGTGATTGCCCTTCGCGCTTCGGCGTTGCATTATCCTTCTATAGCCAGTGAACATCTACATACTTTTCCGTTGCTGCCCCTGCTACGCCATCCAAATCCCTTATCCCTAATTAATTATATCTTCTGGACTGACTGGTGCCTCCGGAAAAGATCATGATCTGTCGCTGGCCTGCCAACTCCAATGTACATTGTGCTTCCTGCAGCCTTTTGTACATGTTTGGATCGGAGGTTATTGTTTGGTTTCATGCGTGATGACAAGCTCGGCGCTGAATTAGATTGATCTGGGCTTTGTTCAAACCGTCATCGTGCCGCACCCTTGATCATGAATTTATCCTCTTGCTTGACATTCAACTATTACTGGTCATCTGGATATGAAACAGATTGGTCTGATTACTGAACTTTGTGCACTACTCGCATGGCTGCGAGTATTTCGCATGGCGCTTGTCTTTGCACCACATATGCGCTGATCAAGACTGTACATGTTGGCTGCCTATAAGCGAATCATCGTCACGATTATGTTTTGAAAATCTGTATGCCCTCGAGGCTGCCACGGGGTGAGCCACGTTCCCTTCAACTATAAGAAACGGGTGTAAATATTGATCATGATCAGTGCCAACAGCTAGCCATAGGATCTTTGGCCAGGCTCGAGCTCCCTTGGACTTCATAACCCAGCAGACGAACCCAGCAAACGGCCATGAGCAGTTCTCCTGGAGAGTACTTCTCCGGATCCGGTCATGAGCAATTGCAAGACGACGATCGAACCCCTAGAGCGAGAAGGCATTACCCGCCGGGGGAAGCAAGCTCTCTGAGAAGCTATTACGCATCAAATACTTCGCACTCGATACGCTCAAATAGTGTCCCTCCTCGTCCAACGGGGCAAGATAGGCCAGGTAGGAACCCTTATGAACGAGATACGGCAAAAAGAACGTCTGCATCACGAAGTCGTGGTTAGTTTCCTTTGTCTATGTCCTTTAAATATTGGTTAACCTCAGTTATCATCAGCCCCACCTTTCATCCCCCTGTCGCCCCAGGAAATCCAGGTGCTTCGAGACACCATTCGTGTAAGTCCTTGTCGACACCAACTAGCGTTGTCGATAGCTCAATATGGCGCTTCTTTCTCCAGCTCCCCTTCTTCATACAGATCCTTGCAGACCGCGTCAGTTGCCTTGGGAAACCCGGTTCCGGGTGGGGGAGCTGCATCTACGACCGCTAGCCAGAATGAAGGTGAGAGTGCCCTTCTTTCTATTGCATAATACTAATAGACATGGTAGTTGCGCGTCGGCACACTCATACGACGGAGTCGCAAGCTCAAGGACCTTCAGGAGGTAAGGCGTTCTTCTAGTATACCGCCCGCCAGCGACTGAAATGAAGTGGCACCTTCAGCGAGCACTATATTTCCCCTCCAACTGCGGAATTCGCCCACCCGGGCCCCAGAGAACTCTTCTTTGGCCGCCCCAGCGCACTCCAGCTCCTGGAAAACCCCTTGCCCCACAGGCATCTCGGACAGTGGCTGGAAGCCATGTAGAGAGTGGTCTCAGTCCAGACCCCCTTTCTCCCACTCCGTATCGTCGGCAGAACGCCAGGCCCGGGTCTGGGGCTCCGGAAGGAGACGTCTTTATGCGGGATGCGACGCCGGCTGGGGATGAGCTCGGCAACCGTCAACGAGCTGGGCAGCCACCTGTTCATTCCGAATTTGAAGCAGGGGGAGGAGAGCTTCAGGTTGCCCGCAGCACTCCATCTCCCAACCAAACTCAGCCTCTTGGTGAAGGCGGAGACTCTCGCCAGGGACACGTTGAAGGCAATGGATCTCAACCAGTTCGGAGGAGCTCTGAACACGGCGGTTCTCGACGAAGCGGGAGCCCCGAACCCGCCGAGGGATCTCAACTTGGGCAGTCCAACCGTCGATCTCAGGAAGTTTCCCCAACCCGTGATGAGCCCGACGTCAACAATGCCTTTTCCGGCGAGAATCCCCTGGACAAACGCTATCGTAGATCGACAAGCGACTCACAACAAGGCAGCCCTCCACGTTCCGGTTCGCAATCACCTCGATCAGCATTTCTCGCCGACAATTCTGGGTACCAAGATGCAAAGTCATATGACTCGGAAGACAACGAGGTATGCCCTTCTCTTATTTGCATTCGGCCGATCTGTGGTTCTCCGTTACTGAATATAGCTATCTTTCAGGAGCCGTACCATTTTGGAATGCTTCGAGAAATGTTCGACGATCGATTGGATCGAGCCCTAATGCATGTGCACAAAGAGATCGCCAGCAACAGCGACCGCCAAATAGAGCTTGAGCGCAGAACCCTGGATGCTGAAAGGCGAGCCCTTGAAGCAGAACGTGAAGCATTCATGGCAGAACGCCAGAGTATTCGCCGTGGAGGTCAATCGTCTAGGTCTCGGTCGCAACCCAGACTTCAAGGCCCACCGCGGAGGCGTCCCGTGAAACTGCTGTGTTTAGCCGTATGTCGTGTGGAAACTATCCTCGTATGTTTGAATCTAAAGGGTTCTTTTCAGAAAAACATTCGATCCCACGTCCGAACTCTCATTGGAGGCCTGAACTCAGTGTCCATAACTGAAGGAGAATCACGCGATTCCAAGATCGAGTCACAGCGAACGAGCCGGACACAGTGCCTGTGCCTTCCATCAATCGGTCAGCCAATAATCTGCAATTCGACCTGCACGGAACTCCCCATAATGAGTGGAACAAGCAAGCCGCTCGTATCTTTGTCAAGGACTTCGCTGCTGCTTGGGATCTGGACCTCTCTGCAAGCTTCGTCGACGACGCGATTGCGACAACGCACAGCCATATTAAATATCTGAAGAAGAGGAAGGCGAAGACCCGACTGAACATTCAGGATCGGTCCGAGGGTATTCGTTTTGATAACAGAGCTGGTAGGAAATACAAGGTCAGGTGTTGCTCACTTATCCTCGTTATTTACTTCGCTCATCTCATTCTAGCTTTTCCACCGCCGCCTTGAGACCGTATCCAGAAATCCGCAACTACAGGGGCACTGACCTATCTTGGAACTCCTGACAAGTGCAGGGATGTCCAGCGACGAATCGGACTCAGAAGAGATCGTTCAACCGGAGGTTCGCGAACGAAATCCGCGGTATCGTATCATACGTCCAGCGTGGCGTGCTCCCTTTCTTTCAAATTGGCTTCGATTTCTCGATCGCGTCTACCTCATGCAGCGGAGGTTGGATATTACCAAACAACGAGGAGTGTGGCCCCGGCTCCGGATAGAGCCTACGATAGTCTTGAACAACAAAGCAAAGGCTGTGAAGTCTCTCCCGCATAATGCCTACAACCCTGCGTGGCTGGATCGAGCGCCCTCGGTTCCGTTCACCGTCCGCCCAGCAGCACAAAACTACGACTTTGACTTTGATGAAGATTTCGTTGCATAAGTCTTGTTGTACTTCATTCTCTGAGTGATGTCTACTAATTTCTGAGGCAATAGTGTTGTTGAATCTGTCCTCCAAACCTCTGGGAGGGTGAGGCAGTGATATTTGGCAGTGAAGCTTTGAAGCTGGGCATCGTCTGTTCTTATGTACGTGTAGCTGTAGCTACGGTTCCAAACGGTCATAGCATTTCCCTAATCATATTGTGTCGAGCCTGGTGCTCTGTATCAAAAAGACATTATCAACGACTCGTGCGGGATGCCCTTGTCTAGACTTGGACACTGGGTTAGATACCTGACGCTTTGAGAAAGATATCCTGTCTGACGGAGGCTCAAGGGAAGCGTGACGACCCCGCCCTGGGGTCCTGGTTGTTCTGGAAGGTGGTGGAGATGAGGTCGCTTGCGGGGTGAAAGTTATCATGGGAAGTGCGGCTGGCTTTTCTTCCAAGGTGGCCATAGGTACCTCTGGTGGCGGCGAACCAGGACACCCACAACTCTGGGATGGCGGGCGGGTGAGGCTGTAATCCACAAGCATCCCATTGGGATGGGGGACCGACAGGATCGACATTCTCCTGGAGGCAGGATAGTGCCTGCCCAATCCCAGATGTTCTGCTCTTGAGCCTTCAGCAGCTTTTGTAGGTGTTCTTGATCTTCCTCTAATGTGTGAAGCTTCTCCTCCAACGACCTTGCAATCTCTATTTTGCCGCCTGCAGCTGAAGGATCGGCGTACTTCGCTTCATCCCAGGCTTCTTCCACTTGACTGCGAAGCATAGAGGACTCCATAGCATGCACTTTTGACTGGAGAAGTGTCAATTGCCGAGCAGCAATGAAGCCACACATCTTGAACCCCCAGCGTAAAGACAGAGAGAGGATCACCGCCCACCCTGGTCGAGTGATACGTTCTGTATCGCTGCGGATAAAGGATGAGGTTGACTCAAACGTTAGATTGAGATGACTTCATTCCTGCTAGATTGTTTCACTTACTAGTCGTTTAAAAAGCGTCTAAAAAGATCGAACTGAGGTACTGTGACATTCTGCAGGCGTACTGCAATCTTGCAAACAGCTTGAGGGTTTGCTTTGTTTCGAGATTCCAAAGAGGCTAGAACGGGTGCCAGGAATTCCTGTGACCCGTCCAGGATGTGTCCAACAGACACCTCAAAGTACGTGCCTTCAACCTAGGTCCACCTATAGTTAGCATGAGTCAAGACAGAATCGAGTTGTGTAGTGACCTACATCAAATATAACAGTACTGCTCCCGGTGAGGGCATATTCCCCATTGCCGTCTTCCAGCATCGGTAGTGGTGCAGGAATTTCCATGTGATGATAATTTATGGAACGGGGGACTTTAAATCTACAGCTATAGAAAGAAATCTTTGTGCTCCAACCTCTAGGTCCTCGAGTCCGACGCCGGGACCTTGGTGGCACGAGTGCCACAGTGTAATCATAATACTTGTTCGCTGGAAGCTTAAGAATCATTCCGTCGCTTGGTCCCAAACATAATCTGGGTTGTGTCTAGATCTATAATGCAAGTAACGGCTTTACCCCTGGTCTAAACGCGCCCGGACTCGCGCGTCGCCGTCACAATATGTCACGATCACACTGGCAGTGGGGAGGGTCGCCCTTGACGCTGCTAAGCGCCGATTCAATTTGATCATGATGATCAGCACGCTGCCGAATCCAAGCTTTCGTCGCGACCAATTCGCAACGACTCTCATCTCGACACTTCTTCTCTTCGAGCAACTTTGGCTTAAACTCGAAGTCACAAAGGTTATGGCCGTGAGTCTTCAATAAGCATTACTTCCAGGCTAGCGCGCAGTCTCTTACGTACTGTATCTCTTGGTCAGGATTCCTCCACCGGTGAAACCATTCGCAAGGCGCGAAAAGTGAAGTAAGTCATCATCTTATGGCCATTTCTCTAGATCTTACATTGGAGTTTGATGCATGGTCATGACCCAGACCCCAGCCTACGCTGATCAGCCTGGAGGAATTTCTTTCATCGGTCTTACGAGACCCATCCCAGACGCGGGTGGGTGTGGCAGCACTGCTACTTCGAAACAGCAATGTTGCAGACATTCCAGCTGTGGTTAAATCTCTTGGGCTGAGGTTCCCCGAAGAGACAGTCGTGGCCTGTATACAAGATCTCTTATCTGAAGACAATTCCCGCGTCGTTCACGGTCCAGCCCCCGATCAGCAGGAGCCAACCTACGTTTCCTCAGACTCAGACACAACATACGTTTCTCAGACTCAGACACAACAGACGATGAGATCCAATTCCTAGGATCCTCCTCGGGGACTCGTCAAGCACCTGCAAAGTCGATATCTCATGATCAAGGTGCTTCTACGCAGTAAGTCCTTGCCGTTTTCTAGTTGATGGCTCATGATTCTACTTATCCTGACTTTGACTCCATCTCAGGAAAGCCAGTTCGAGGGTAAATCACAGGAAGTCTAAGGTGTGTACTATGCTTTACTGCGCTAAGGTGTGCTCAGGATGCACAGGATGCCCAATCCGCAGAACACAGTGCCACTGGCTTCTTCAATTTGTTTGACCGCAAATCGGACGAATATGTCATGGCCAGGCAAATCTATCGCGTCTTCCTATTCCCTCAAGAACGTTACAAAGGACCAACGCCTTGCAATTTGCCGTTCAGCTTTGCCTCTAAAATCGCTTCGCGATATCGAGGAACTCATTCATGAGCTTGAAGTGGAGTTTCATAGTTCAGCCGTCGGTGTGGTAGATGAGATATGGGATATTCTCGACTCCCGAGGCAGAGCTCTCCCGGTGTATTGACCTCCAAATGTTCGTGAACGATTTTACCTCCACGGTCATATCAGCTCATGATCAATGAATCTATATGCAGCGGTTGCACGAAGGCGGTGAATTGGCGATCATGAATTGGGGGTCAGAGTTTGGAAATGACTGTGGTATTAAATTGAAATATGTAGTTGAATCAATGTGTCATGACCGTTTTTCAACTGGTATACTGTTGTCTGGCTACGGGAGCCTACCTATAGCAAAGAATATGATTAGATGCCCGGGCCAGTATGCATCTGTTTATCGGCGCCTTCGTCGCTTAGTCAGCCACTTTGGGACTGGCAGTGAGAACCAGGCTCGACGCGGCCCTCCCAGCTTGCTCCCAGCGACAATGACTTGCATGTGGTACATGTACACCTGACCCCCTGACTGGCTTTGCAAAACCCAGCTGCTATAGTAACCGACAATGTATCTATCTCTCTGTCCACCGATTTCAGCCCAAGCTCATGATTATTAGGCATCGCCAACGCGGCTCCCCTTACGACCGTCCAGCCAACCCTAAGCTTGATGTTCTTTGCTATTGCCGATCACACTGCTCAACATTCGACCGCAAAACAGGACGATATGAGAGTACAGGACAAACAGTATCACGGAATACAAGGTCCAACCACGTCAGGGATGATCGTATCGCAGGGTACTTGAACCCCAGCGCCCACTCACCGCAAAATCCCGTCGGTTTGTCGACTGGCGACGGGCCATTGACTTCTGTTACTTTTGATCAGAGAGGGAGGAATATACTACTCGACCGACAGCGAGCTACGGGACCAAGCAGCGCACTAGCTCGAACCCAAGCGTCCGACTTCTCGACGCTTGTCACGCTTGAACTCCAGTGGCTTCTAGAGGCCCCTCTAGTCGGGCATGGAAAGGCGTTGGTCTTTCGACGTGATCCAAAGACGTCGGGTCCCTTTTCTAAAGATCATCTGGACAGATCTAGGCCTAACACTGGACTACACTCCCTGCAAACCAGCCCCATCGTTAATCGAGCCTTCCTGGATGCTGAAAATCGATGTAACCAGCTTCAAAATCACCTTAGAGGGGAAGGGAGACATTAC